>MU701633.1:397267-417238 GCA_026770625.1 Nicotiana glauca | reverse complement strand
ATGGACGGGAAGAAACTGAAGCAGCAATAGATGATGGCCAGTGAACGAAGCTCCTAGCGGCTGTTCTAGAGATCGAGTCGGGTGGTCATTCAGGGGCTGAGGAAAAATGGCGTCGCTTCAGGTCTCGTGAAGAAGACGAAGCCGAAGGGGGTGAGGTCGTCGTGTATTGCTGCGCAGCCCATGCGTCTTATTTTCAGGCCTTCCTCCTTCCTCCCAAGCATTATTTTGTGATGTATAAGTATAGGGTTTTTTAGGTGGGGAAATGGGTTTGGGTAGTGGGTGTTGGGTCAACCCGGTTTGGGCTAGGTTAGGGAAAGATTTGGGCTTTTAAAATGGTTTGGCCCAATTCAAATTAAAATCAGCTTTTGGTTTCAATTTTCTTTTATTACTTTAATTAATTAAAAAAACTAAATTAAACTCCTAAATTTATTTAAATTATAAAATTAAGATAATTATCTAACTATGTAAAAATAACTATTTTTTTGATTTTTTGACTAATAACACAATTAATTCAATGTAATTAATTCCTAAATGCAAATTGAACCTAAGGTGGTATGAAATTAAAATGTGACACTTTTTATGGTTTTTCTATGATTTTAAAAATATTAAAAATGCATGAAATGCAACTAAATAAAGAAAAACACCTAAAAATCAATAAAAAATATTTTGGTCTATTTTTAGGAGTTATTTTCATATAGGGCAAAAATCACGTGCTCACAATTGGGATCGGGTTGCACGCCGCAACAAGAAAGAATAAAAGTGAATATTGATTCTGTTGATGATTATATGATGGGATCGGGATGCGCCGCATTAGTTGTTGTTATGTGATCATTATCTGTTGAGGTTTGTAGTGTGATGTTGGAATACCCCTAATGATTGGTTATAGCTGAGATGTTGTAGTAGTATGGTTAGATTCCAGATTTATTTAATGGCAGTTATTGGTTATGTTCATTATGTATTACCTTTCCGTTTAGTATAAACTGTTGCAGGTTGTATATGTTGTATGCCCCACCGTAGCGTCATCACCACTTCGTCGAGGTTAGTCTCGGCACTTACCAGTACATGACGTCAGTTCTACTGTTACTGCACTCTACACTTCCTATGCAGATTTCAGAGCTAGTGGCTGATCAGAGTTCGGGGGTGCTTCCTTAAGTTCAGGAGACCCAAGGTAGCCCTACAGATGTCCGCAGGCCCTGGCGTCTCCTTCTATCCTTATTGTATTCTATTTTTACTTTTCTTCTAGAATAGACGTATATTTTTCTTTCAGACCATTACTTGTAGTAATCTTAGGCAGTTCGTGAGTTGTGACTCCAGTTCTGGGTGGATGTTA
Organism: Nicotiana glauca; assembly: GCA_026770625.1. Lineage (NCBI taxonomy): Eukaryota > Viridiplantae > Streptophyta > Magnoliopsida > Solanales > Solanaceae > Nicotiana > Nicotiana glauca. Next base: position 415,908 of record MU701633.1, on the reverse strand, counting down.
TGTCAGATTTTGTTATTGTTCTAAATTAAATCTTTAAACTATTTTCTTCTGTAATTATTTTTGCTGTTTTGTATTGTTAAGAAATAAAATTTGAAAGATTAAAGAAAAAGATAGAATTTTTGTAATTGTCGGCTTGCCTAGCTTTCACAAGTAGGCGTCATCACGACTCCCGAGGGTGGAAAATTCGGGCCGCGACAGACTATCATAAAGGTCAAAGATCTAGCCAGCATGCGAGAAAGCCACAAGGCTAGAATCAGATATAAGTTGTACTCCCTCCGTTCCAGTTTATGTGAACCTATTTCCTTTTTGGTTCATTCTAAAAAGAATGACCCCTTTCTAAATTTGGAAATAATTTAGTTTAAACTTACAATTCTACCATTAATGAGAAGCTTTTATAACCACACAAATACTCTGGGCCCCTTTTTGAGTTGTTTAGGACCATAAATTTCAAAAGTCTTCATTTTTTCTTAAACTCCGTGCCCAGTCAAACAGGTTCACATAAATTGGAACGGAGGGCGTAGTAAGAGATCATCATTAATGGATAATTTTAGATATTGAAGTATGCATTTGAGAGCTGACCAATGAGTAATGTGTCACAACCCAAACCCCGCAATGGTCGTGATGACGCCTCTCGTGAAGACGAGGCCAGCCAACTAACCCAACTCGTCTTTTCAAAAATATTTAAACATAAATAAACAACTTAAATATGACTTAACAATATTAATTAGCAGAAATACAACCCAACACAACCCTAATGGGGGTGTCAATGGTCACGAGCATCTAACAGGATGTAAATCCATACAAGGTCTAGAATATACAAAATCGGAATAATGAACAAAAGAGAGAAAAATGGTGTTGCGAACGCTGGTAGCCACCTCGCTAACTCCCATAACTCTGCCTCTGATCAGCCAAAAAAAACCCACTACCGGGTGAATAGATACCTACATCTGCACACGAGGTGCGGGGAGTAAAGTGAGTACTCCAACTCAATGAGCAATAAAAGTAAATAACAACTGAGCAGTAAGAAATCACGTAAAGCAAACCATCATGCTGTATAGAAGCAGGGTACAATTCCTTGAGAAAACAGTGAAGCTGTGAAATCTTTAGAAATATCTTAGCTCAGTTTAAATCTCTTTTGAAAATGATCTTTTCAACAGTTCCAAAATGATTTCAAAATAGTTAGTGCCAATAAGCACAGAAAATCCGCCCCTCGAGCATAAATACCACATTATAACAGGTAAAAAGGCAAATAAATATGCAAGATGAGCACATAAAAGTTCGCCCCTTGGGCAATATCTCAAAACAGTACCAGCCCCTCGGGCTCACTCTCAGAAACACTCTCTGAACACTCTCAGCCCCTCGGCCTCTCTCTCTCAGATCACTCTCAGAATAGTGTCATATAGTAACCGCTGCGGCGCGCAGCCCGATCCACATCTCGCTGCGGTGTGCAGCCCAATCCACATCTCGCTGCGGCGTGCAGCCCGATCGTATATCGCTGCGGCGTGCAGCCCGATCCATATATCGTCGATGGCACTCACTGGGGGTGTGCAGACTCCGGGAGGGGCCCCTTACGACCCAAGCGCAATATCAAGCCACCTTGTGGCATCGTCACTCGGCACTCGACCTCATCATCACTCGCCACTCGGCCTCACCTTACTCTGCACTCGGCCTCACATCACTCAAGCCACCTCGTGGCATATAAAGTATCTCAGGCACTCGGCCTCATCATATCACTCAGCATATCCTCACATATGGCCCTCGGCCTCACTCAGTCCAAAAATCATCACAAGCCCCTCGGGCTTTTGTAAAACAGTAGTTCTCAGCCCAAAATATCATTTAGAAATATCATTTAAGTTTCAAATCTGAGTAAAATTGGCTGAGTTTGTAAAACTGTAGATATCAACAGGACTGAGTTCAAATAATACGTCAAAATAGTGAGGAAACAGTGATAAAATCCCCGAAGGGTTCAAATAATTGGCACGAAGCCCAAATATGGAAATCAGCCCAAATCATGATAATAACAAATAAGTTTCAGTCAAATACGCGGTAAAATCATCAATCGAGACGGACCAAGTCACAATCCCCAACGGTGCTCTACCCTACGCTCGCTACCTGGCGTGCAAGTCTACGATGTGCAAATTCGTGGTTTCAAACCCTCAGGATATCATTTAAAATCATTACTCACCTCGAACCGGCGAAATTTCTAGCTCGCGACGCCTTTGCCCCTCAAATCGACCTCCACGCACGTCGAATCTAGCCAAAATCAGAGCGAATACATCACAATATTCTAAGGGAACAATACCCAATCGAAAACAATAAAAAAATATCAAGAATCTCGAAATTAGCAAAAGCCGAGCCCCGGGACCACTTCTCGAAACTCAGAAATTTTCACATCAACGGGTTCCTTATCTCCTCACGAGTTCATACATACCAAAAATTCTCAAATCCGACCTCAAATGATCCCTCAAATCCCCAAATCAAATTTCAAAATCTCAAGCCCTAGTTCTTCAATTTTAGGCTTAGTTTCCATAAATTTCTAGGTGGATTTCACAATATAATCAAATATTAAGATCGAGATTCTTACCTCAAGTCTATTCCTCTTGAATCCCTCTTTCATTTCCTCCAAAAATCTCCAAAAACGGGCAGCCATGAGTGAAAATAGACCAAAAATCGCGAGCAAGATGACTTTAAAACATTCTGCCCAGCTACAAGATTTTCTTCTTCACGAACGTGGTCCAACCCTCGTGAACGAGAAGCATAAAATTACATTGACCAAATTTTACCTTACGCGAACGCGATGCTTCCACAGCCTTGACCTTCGCGGACAGGCCAATTCCATCGCGAACGCGATGACCAACTGACCGTCAGACCCATCTCTCTTACGCGATCGCGTATCAACACTCGCGAACGTGATGCTGCCTCTCATGACCCTTCGCGAACGCGGTATGGACCCTCATGAACGCGTAGCTCACAGGACTCAGCCCTTTGCGAACGCGAAGGCCAAAATCCTTGCAACATAAAAACTGAAAATCTGCAATCTCTCAAACACAAAAATGGTCTGATTGACCACCCGAAACTCACCCGAGGCCCCCGGGACCTCAACCAAAAGCACCAACACATCCTAAAACCTCATTCAAACTTGTTCCAATCACCAAAACACCTTAAACAACACCAAAGCCATCAATTCACATCGAATTTAAGCCTAAGTTTTCCAAAAACTTCCGAAGCACGCATTTGATAAAAAACCCAACCAAACGATGTCCGAATGACCTCAACCTTTACAAACACATCCCAAATCACTTAACGAGCTACAACAACTCTCGGAATTCCATTCCGACCCTCGGATCAAAATCTCACCTATCAATCGGAATTCGCCAAAATACTAACTTCGCCAATTCAAGCCTAATTCTACACCGGACCTCCAAAAACCAATTTTGATCACGCTCCTAAGTCATAAATCACCCAACGAAGCTAACCAAATCATAAAAACTCCGACCCGATCTCGTATACAAATAAGTCAACTCTTGGTTAAACATTTCATTTTTAAAGCTTTCAATTGAGACTCTTCTTTCAAATTCCTTCCGATTTTTCCTGAAACCCAAAACCAAAGATCTACATTAGTCATAATACATTAAACGGAGCAAGTCATGCCCGAGAACTGGCGATCAAAGTGCAAAATCTCAAAACAACCAGTCAGGGTCGTTACATCCTCCCCCACTTAAACACACGTTCGTCCTCGAACGTTCCCAGAGTCATTCTAAAAGCCAACCAAACGCTGAATAACCTTACCAAGCATAAGCCCGGGGGTGATCCCACGTCACCCTATCTCATATAGGTCCGATAACACATTTTAACTAACATCACACAATCCAGTCTAGCCCATAAATCATAGAACCACATTTCACTTTCCGAAATCACACACAAGTGTAAAACCTCACATCTATACTGTGAATAGTCCCAAACCAGCTGTAATAACCCATACCTGCAACCTCAAGTGCAATTATATGATATACCACATAACTTAAACACTCGAAATGATAACTTCTATTCACAGTAGCTGCACATAACAACCGGATATCGATAGGAAACCTCTTATCAACTAAAGTCTCATTCCAACACTTTCACATACTACCAATGATAAAGGTAACATGCACTAAATCATAACCATTTCTCAGGTCAACCATTCATGAAGTCACTTCCTTTTTGGCTAATACCACAGCAGATTTTCGAGCCGAACCTCGACATTATCCTTCCAACAAGCTGAAATCAAATTCGATCGTATTCATTAATGACCCCAACGATTATCTCGAATCCAACACACCACTCTGGTGACATGACACATCAGTACAGGCCTAAGTCACAAGTTGTATAATTCGCGCACAAATAAGAAATGGTCTGAACACACTCAAGTCATGAAAATGACCCAAACGAAAGAGCTGTACCTCAAGCTCATCAATACCATCACAACACAAAGCTGAGACCCTGTCTCACACCATAGAAATAGAACACATGAATCTACCCCGAAAGGTCATATCTCCACGTAGCCTCGCTATAATGCGCGATCCTATCCAAACACTGTTACACACGAAACACCCCAAGTCACTATGCTCAAAATTCAACAGCCACCCAGAATTTGATGTCTGGGACCAAAGCAAATCATCACTCTACGGTGAAACAAATAACATATGCCACACAACCCGATAAGACATAACCGATATGCCATTCACTGGGCAACGCTCAATTACTCTTCCCGCTTGAATTCCACTTAAAGACTCCAATTGAACCGCACCGTATGTGCCTATAACCAACAAATCATAACATCCCACAACTCAGAAAGGTAACTCATAGATCTCCCCAGATCACTGATAAGCTCAACAACGGTCGAATCAATACCTCCTTCAACAATGCCATTCGGAGCCAACCAAACTGACTTAAGATAGAACACTCACCCACATTGGCCTGCCAACGAACTCCTTATCAAGGAAACCTGAAGCTGCTCCTTCCACCCCTATAACTCTGCCAGTGCTATACGATACGATACAAGGCACCAAATCAACACCGAAATACTCAACCTTGCCCGACGACATGTCCAGCCACAAGAAACACATCTGAAGGTCCTTTAACACTAGAACTGAATCAGTAGTAGCAACCTCTGCACTGACATCCATCACGAAGGCCCAATTAAGAAAAGCAATCCTTCCCAGCCGTCCGCTAGGTCTTTGAAATATAAACCACTCTGCTAGAACATAATACAATGCACCTCTCCACTCAACCCGTGGCATTTCTAGCATAGCCCATAGCGTAATAGTCGAGAATAACCCAACACTGCGACAACCAGTCCAAATTCCAACATCACATCCAAAATATAACATACTAGCAAATAAAGATTCACTCGAGCCTCCAAATCCTGATAGCCGCTAAACGGTGCCGATACACACGATCCACAACCATAACATAGCCCGCACATGAGAATTCCCAGTCTCCAACTCCATATAGCACATGAATCATCGCACATGATCCCAATTTTGCCGTCCAAAAGTATACCACACCTTAAATACCCCATCATCCCATGATATATACTCTAAAATTTCCCTGTGCCACCAAGCGCACCCGAATACCATCGGTTGATCCAACAAGAAAATGCCACAATACTATCGAAGTACCATCAGTTTAATCACATTACCTTTCTCTGAGACATATACTCTCGTCAATTCGCTTCCAATTAGCAGTATCATTTCCTTGATTATCTTAGGCTACTCGTTGCCTAAGAGCTTTATAAACTTCCTTTCAGAACTGAACTGTAACCTAGCACACGCCAGTTTCGGTCCTCCACAACATACCGCATATGCTATACCATCCTAGGATAACATGAGAACCTTTATCTCCCTTTCGAGCCCCAGATATTTAGGTACTCAACTAGTCAAGAACTTCCATTGATCCCATCTAGAAGAAAATCATTACACATCCCATACCTCTCATATTCATAGAAAATTCACCTCTCCAACCACGGTAGGAACCAACAAGAACTCTCCCAATTCCATTTGCACAAATTAAACTATCAGGACTGAATCCTTCTAAATAGGCCAAGCTAAGCAAGCCATCAAGACCCAAAAGCATTGCTGCAAAATACCTGTAAGAACCCATTACCTCGAACACATACAAAGAATTAATCATATCCTTACCATACCGATTCGGTCTACTATCAAGCTACTCTATCTCCATAAATTTCCTTCTGATTCATTTTCAAACTAATATTCCCTCTTGCTATAGTACCACAATTTCTCAACCCAGGTTTACCACACGAGACCCAAGCATTAAACCACATTGTCTGAAACCCATAGACCGCTGGATACTTCCTAAATTATTCCCCAAAACACCACATTCCAGAATACTTACTTTGCAGAACTTACTGCGAACCTAAATCTGTTTCCTTTACTTTCCTGATACTGATGCATAAAATCCCATAATTAACATAGAAATACCACAAGTCTTGACATCTTCCAATGAAACTCAGTTTCTAACCACAGATACAACTTTAGAACACTCCATTGATGTACACAGACCCTTGAACACATTAGAACCATTCTCGCAAGTCATTTACTCTTATTCAAACTGCAATTTGCCTGACCCAACGAATAGAAACACCCGTGCCTCATTGGCTCTTCGATACCGCAGAATGAAGTACTCGTCCTAATACAACCAAGCAACTTCCTACTCTATACACCGAGCATTCTTTACCAACAGCAACTCTAAACATTCCGTGATTCTCATAACCCATGAATCATAATATAACCTTTGTCAAAATTTTCCTTTACTCTAGCCGTAGCTAATTCACTCGCACGCCCCAAACTGAAACCAACATAGCACCTAACCGTGCAATCAACTGCTCATAACAGACTCCCCCACTTGGATCGAAGCCATAGATCAAGATACACTCAATAACTCATAACACTTTTGCTCTATTGATGCCATAATACCATAGTGAGATTAAACTCAAATCCTTTGTAAGCTTGTGTAAACACAAATCATCTAGTACTTTAAATCTTCGGCAAATCTCGCAACAGTTAAGCCCACTCTCTTAAGCGACCCAAAATTTCAAATTTCAACACGTACCCTTCAATTACACATGAGATTTTTTAACATACACATAAGGATCACACCACTTCAGGACACTCTGTAGGAGATGACCCACCTGCTTCGCCTCAATATAACATTGCCGCATACCTTCCACCGTCATATACATTACACCGCTACTTAGTCTTCCTGAGTCTTACTCATAATGTAACATGAAATTTACTTCACTCCCAACTAGGAGACACGAAAAGATCCTTCACGCGCCCATAACTCGGAGCTACACATCCAATCACAATTGAAATCATACACTTAATAGTTCACTTATCACCCAACAGATCTTCCTCAACACTTCCAAGTCATATAGAAACATCACGCAGTACTAACATACTTATCACATAGCTATCCAGTCGTCATTCCCACTAATAGGGACAATACCAAACATATAAGTTCAAAATACTTATTCACACAATCAGCACCACGGTGCTCAAGCCATAGGCAAAGAGACGACCTCAAGTCCTCCAGACTGGCCTAACATCAACTCACAGAGGTCACACCTCGCCCCTCAATTGGGGAATCACAAGACATCAAGGCACATCTAATACTGAGCGCCCATACGCGCATACGAACGCGTGGAAGGAATTTCAAAAGTTTCTTTTCAAGCTGAATCAAGGATGCACGATAAGAATTCAAGAATGTGAAGTTTTCCTAAAGGTTCTGCAGCCTCCCGAGGATAAGTACAGATGTCTCTGTACCAATCTACGAGACTCTACTAAACTTGCTTACGACTCGTGAGACCTAGTAACCTAGGCTATGATACCAACTTGTCATAACCCAAACCCCGCACTGGTCATGATGGCGCCTCTCGTGAAGATGAGGCCATCCAACTAACCCAACTCATCTTTTCAAAAATAGTTAAACATAAATAAACAGCTTAAATATGACTTAACAATATTAATTAGTAGAAATACAATCCAACACAGCCCTAATCGGGGTGTCACAAGTCACGAGCATCTAGCAGGATGTAAATCCATACAAGGTCTAGAATATACAAAACTGAAATAATGAACAAAAAAGAGAAAAATGGTGCTGCGAATGTTGGCAGCCACCTCGCTAACTCCCATAATTCTGCCTCTGATCAGCAAAAAAAATTCCACTACCGGGTGAATAGATACCTGTATCTGCACACGAGGTGTAGGGAGTAAAGTGAGTATTCCAACTCAGTGAGCAATAAAAGTAAATAACAACTGAGCAGTAAGAAATCACATAAAGCAAACCATCATGCTGTATAAAAGTAGGGTACAATTCCTTGAGAAAACAGTAAAGCTGTGAAATCTTTAGAAATATCTTGGCTCAGTTTAAATCTCTTTTGAAAATGATCTTTTCAATAGTTCCGAAATAATTTCAAAACAGTTACTGCCGATAAGCACAGAAAATCTGCCCCTCGGGCACAAATACCACAGTATAACAGGTAAAAGGCAAATAAATATGTAAGATGAGCACATAAAAGTTCGCCCCTCGGGCAATATCTCAAGACAGTACCAGCCCCTCGGGCTCACTCTCAGAAACACTCTCTGAACACTCTCAGCCTCTTAGGCTCTCTCTCTTAGATCATTCTCAGAATAGTATCATCTAGTAACCGGTGCGGTGCACAGCCGGACCCATATCTCGCTGCGACGTGCAGCCCGATCCACATCTCGCTGCGGCATACAGCTCGATCCATATATTTTTGCGATGTGCATCCTGATCCATATATCAACGACGACGCTCACTGGGGGTGTGAAGACTCCAGGAGGGGCCCCTTACGGCCAAAGTGCAATATCAAGCCACCTCGTGGCATCATCACTCGGCACTCGGCCTCACATCACTCAAGCCACCTCGTGGCATCATCACTCGGCACTCGGCCTCACATCACTCAAGCCACCTCGTGGCATATAAAGTATCTCGGGGCCTCATCATCACTCGGCACTCGGCCTCACATCACTCAAGCCACCTCGTGACATATAAAGTATCTCAGGCCCTCTGCCTCATATCACTTAGCATATCCTTACATATGGTCGTTGGCCTCACTCAGTCCAAAAATCATCACAAGCCCCTCGGGCATTTGTAAAACAGTAGTTCTTAACCCAAAATATCCTTTAGAAATACCATTTAAGTTTCAAATCTGAGTAAAATTGGTTGAGTTTGTAAAATAGTAGATATCAACAGGACTGAGTTTAAATAATACGTCAAAACAGTGAGGAAACATTGATAAAATCCCCGAAGGGTTCAAATAATTGGCACGAAGCCCAAATGTGGAAATCAGCCCAAATCATGATAATAACAAATAAGTTTCAGTCAAATACGCGGTAAAATCATCAATTGGGACGGACCATGTCACAATCCCAAATGGTGCTCTACCCCAAGCTCGCTATCTGGCGTGCAAGTCACCTCAATACATCACTACAATGTGCAAATCCGGGGTTTCAAACCCTCAAGATATCATTTACAATCATTAATTACCTTGAACCAGAAAAATCTCTAGCTCGCAATGCCTTTGCCCCTCAAATCAGCCTCCACGCGCGTCGAATCTATCCAAAATCAGAGCGAATACATCACAATATGCTAAGGGAACAATACCCAATTGAAGACAATAAAAAAATATCAAGAATCTCAAAATTAGCAAAATCCGAGCCCCAGGACCACTTCTCGAAACTCAAAAATTTTCACATCAATGGGTTCCTTATCTCCTCACGAGTTCATACATACCAAAAATTCTCAAATCCGACCTCAAATGGTCCATCAAATCCCCAAATCAAATTTCAAAATCTCAAGCCCTAGTTCTTCAATTTTAGGCTTAGTTTCCATAAATTTCTAGGTGAATTTCATAATATAATCAAGTTTTAAGATCGAGATTATTACCTCAAGTCGATTCCTCTTGAATCCCTCTTACATTTCCTCTAAAAATCTCCAAAAACGGGCAGCCATGGGTGAAAATAGACCTAAAATCGCGAGCAAGATGACTTTAAAATATTCTGCCCAGCTATAGGATTTTCTTCTTCACGAACGTGGTCCAACTCTCGCGAACGCGTAGCACAAAATTACATCGACCAATTTTACCTTACGTGTACGCAACATACCAGTCGTGAAGGCGATGCTTCCACAGCCTTGACCTTCGCGGACGCGCCACTTCCATCGCGAACGCGATGACCAACTGACCATTAGACCCATCTCTCTTACGCCATCGCGTATCAACACTCGCGAACGCGATGCTGCCTCTCACGACCCTTCAGAAATGCGGCATGGACCCTCATGAACGCGTAACTCACAGGACTCAGCCCTTCGTGAACGCGAAAGCCAAAATACCTGCAACACCAAAACTGAAAATCTGCAATCTCTCAAACACAAAAATGGTCCAATTGACCACCCGAAACTCACCCGAGGCCCTCGGGACCTCATCCAAAAGCACCAAGACATCCTAAAACCTCATTCAAACTTGTTCCAATCACCAAAACACCTCAAACAACACCAAAGCCAATATTTACATCGAAGTTAAGCCTAAGTTTTCCAAAAACATCCGAAACACGCATTTGATCAAAAATCCAACCAAACGATGTCCAAATGACTTGAAACTTTACACACACATCCCAAATCACTTAATGAAGCTACAAAAACTCTCGAAATTCCATTCCGACCCTCGGATCAAAATCTCACCTATCAACTGGTATTCGCCAAAATACTAACTTCGCCAATTCAAGCCTAATTCTACACCGGACCTCCAAAAATCAATTCCGATCACGCTCCTAAGTCATAAATCACCCAACGAAGCTAAACAAATCATAAAAACTCCGATCCGAGCTCGTATACAAATAAGTCAACTCTTGGTCAAATATTTCAATTGCAAAGCTTTCAACTGAGACTCTTCTTTCAAATTCCTTCCGATTTTTCCTGAAACCCAAAACCAACGATCTACATTAGTCATAATACATTACAAAGAGCAAGTAATGCCTGAGAACTGACGATCAAAGTGCAAAATCTCAAAACGACCGGTCGGGTCGTTACATAATGGTAGGTGATTGCATAAATTGACATACTCGATTAACTATGTAGGATATTTTTGGCCTATTGGTGGTAATATATTGAAGGGCACCAATAACACTATGGTATAAATGAGCATCGGGCAAGGGATCACTAGAAAGAGTAAGTCTAGATCCAGGTTCAGTCGGACTAGAAATTGGGTTAGCATCAGCCGTGTTGGTTCGGCGAAGTAAGTCACGATTGTACTTGCCTTGAGATAAAAGGATCCCTTTTGATATTGGAGATAGTTCAATACAAGGAAAATAATTTAAGAAGCCAAGATCTTTGAGTGAGAACTGTTGATCAAGAGAGCAAATAAATGTAGTAATGAAATTACTATCACTGCCAGTTATAATAAGATCATCCACAAAAACAAGAATATATGTTGTATGCTTAGAAGCTTGCTGCACAAAAAGGGAAGTGTCAGATAAACAAGAGCGGAAGTCAAGTCCGATGAGAAAAACCTTTAACTGGTTGAACCAAGCACGTGGTGCTTGTTTGAAGCCATATGAGGCCTTGTTCAATTTGCATACAAAATGTGGCCGATGAGGATCAAGGAAACTTTTTGGTTGCTCCATAAATACTTGTTCAGAGATATCAACATTTAAGAATGCATTATTAATGTCAAGTTGTCGAATGTGCCACTTATATGTCACATCTAAAGATAAGATAAGCCAGATAGTTGTGGGTTTAGCAACGAGACTGAAAGTATCAAAGTAATTAACACCCTTCTCTTGGTGAAAACCTAAAAGCCAAGCTTTGTAACGCTCAATTGATCCATCAAATTTCCTCTCAATCATGTAGACCCATTTACAACCAACAATGTTAGAATTATATGGCGGGGGAACCAATGTCCATATCCTATTTCGTATAAGAGCTAAAAATTCTGTCTGCATAGCATGGTGTCATTCAGGAAATTTGGAGGCTTGGTGATAGGTTGTAGGTATGTGGGAGGGATTAGGAGGAAGAGAATGGCGAGGTGTTATAAGAGCTTTTGGTTTCAATGAATTAGTTTTACTTCGAATAACCATGGGATGGCGAGAGGTGTCTGAGGGGCGAAAATAGGATGGAGCTGTGGTCAGGTAAGAGGAACCAATGGATGGCGATAGATGTTTAGGTCGATCAGTAGATGATAAATGATCTATTTATGGAGGGGTTGTAGGGGATGTAGTAGAGGGTAATTTTGTGTGATTAATATGCTCAGATGAGGGGATAGATGATGCAACTGGAGCATTTGATAATGGCCTTGGCATGACAGGGTGTGTGAGAGAAGCGAACGCACTAGATGTTGAGAAGCTTGATCAAGTAAAGAAAAGGATGAGTTGCTATAATGTGACGAGGAAGAGGAGGATTTTGCGGTTGGAAACATAGAGGAATAAGGGAAAATATTTTCATCAAATATAACATGGAGACTAATATAAATCCGAGAAGACGCGATATGGTAACAAAGGTAACCTTTGTGATGAGAAATATACCCTATAAAGACACAAGGTAGAGATCTGAAATCATCTTTATGATGATTGTAGGGTCGAAGATAAGGATAACAAAGGCAACCAAATGCTCTGAGAAAACTCTAGTCAGGGGAACTCTTATAAAGTAATTGATATGGTGACTTAAAGGATAAAGAGAAAGATATGGTTATATTGGATAAGTATGTGGCAGTGTTAAACGCATGCTCCCAAAATTGATAAGGAAGAAAAGCGTGACAAAGAAGATTGAGTCCTTTTCAATTATAACTCAATTTCGGCGTTCCGATGCACCATTTTGTTGAGGTGTATAAGGGCAAGAGATACGATTATGAATACCTTGAATTTTTAAAAAGGATGATACATTTCGGTACTCAACTCCCCAATCAGTTTGAACTGACTTTATTTTAGTTTCAAACTGAGTCTCAACAAAAATTTTGAATTGAGCGAAAAGTTGAAAAACTTGCGATTTATGAGACATAAAATATATCCAAATAGATTTGGTGCAATCATCAATGAATAAAATAAATTAGCGAGATACATTAATAGAAAGAACATGGGAAGGTCCCCAAACATCGGAATAAATTAATTGAAAGGGACTACTACTAGAAACATGGGAATGTGAAAAGGGTAAGCGTCGACTTTTTCCTAGTTGACAAGGTTCGCAAACATTAGGAAAATCAAAATTAGAAATAGGTAGCCTAAATTTAGACACAAGACAGCGAAGAAGAGCTTCATTTGGATGAGCCAGTCGACGGTGCCAATCAACAAGAGATGTGCATTTACCAACAAAGACAGAAGATGGGGAAGATCGAGAATGCGGTGATGAAAGTTGAAGATGGTAAAGCCATCATCAAGTGTTCCTCGAAGAAATATCCTTCCCTGCAAATCCTTCACATAACAATCATAAGGATGAAAGTCCATATGGACATTATTATCACGAGTTATTTTAGAAACACTAAGTAAATTCTTGGAAATTTGTGGGACATGAAGAGTATTGTTAATATAAATGGGTCGAGTTGGTGTAGACAAAATTGATGAGCCAATGTGCGAAATAGGAAGTTTCATACCATTGCCCACCGCCAGACCATCATTGTCGGTGTACTCAGCCTATAAGGAGAGGTTAGCCATGTCAGAGGTCACATGATGTGTGGCACAAGAATCGAAGTACCAAGCAGGATCAACAATAGCTGAAGGAGAAGTAAGATGTTCTTGTTTAGGAGTTGATTGAGACGGTGGCTGCCTTATTGGTGGAAAATCTTTTTTGTTGGAACGATTGTAGTAGTTACGAGCATCATGATTATTTTTGCCATATATTTGACATTGTACACGATGCTTGGACTGACGATTATTGGACCGAGAAAATGAGGAATGTGAATGTTGTGGAGGTACTGTAGATTGAGCATGATTATAAGGATTATGGACAAGGTGATTAGAGAATGGGGGTGAGCGAAGAATAGAAGACTGATTGGTGTTAAGGGGTGAGGCTGGATCAGATGAATTGTGTCAAGAGGGCATGAGAAGGAGAAGAGCCAAAGTGAGTGTTAATACTGGTAGAGCGAAGTTCTTCGGCTAAATGTTCCTCTTCTTGAAGGAGGAGTCCAAACAGTTCTTCTAGAGTGATAGGAACAAAATGCATATTTAATGCAGCCTTGAAAATGCTAAATGAAGAATCTAGGCCATTAAGAACAAATGAGATGAAGTCATCATCTTGTACAAAGTTGTGACGACCCGGCCGGTCGTCTTAAGAATTAACACCCCGATCCCCTATTAACTGCTTTCCCCAAGTTTATTTCTGCTAATTTGATTTGCCGGGAAGTTCAGTTTTGAGTTTCGAAGAGTTTTGGGACACTTAGTCCCTAAATGAGAGCTCAAGTGTTGGAAAGTTAACCATAGTTGGAATAGTGTGAAGACAGCCTCAGAATGGAAATCTGATGATTCTATTAGCTCCGTTAGGTGATTTAGGGGTTAGGAGCGTGATCAAAATGTGTTTTGGAGGTCCGTAGCTAATTTAGGCTTGAAATGCTGAATATTTGAATTTTGGAAGTTTTGGTTTCGGTAGTGAGATTTTGATCCGAGGATCGAAGAATTTTGAGAGTTGCAGTAGCTTCGTCGTGTCATTTGGGATGTGTGCGCAAAATTTCAGGTCATTCGGACGAGGTTTGATAGACTTTTTGATCAAAAGTGTGTTTTATAGAGTTTTTGAAATTTTATGCTTGAATTCGATGAAAAATATGTGTTTTGGTATTGGTTGTAGCGTTCCTAAGGTTGGAACAAGTTTGAACGATATTTTAGGTTATGTTGGTGCTTTTGGTTGAGGTCCTTGGGGCCTCGGGTGTGTGTCGGATGCTCAACGGGTCATTTTTGGAACTTGTTGAATTGCTGAACTGCTGGTCTGGTGTCCTTCTACGCGATCACATCCTTCTTCCCGCATTCGCGCAGTGTAATTCCGGAGGGGGCCCAATTTCTTCTTCGCGATCACATGACTTGGCTCGCGATCGCATAGCAGTGCCCTTTCCTCTTTCGCTTCGCAGTTGTCCCTTCGCGTTCGCGTAGTAGCAATATGAGCCAGTGGCTCAGTAGCCCCTTTCCTTTTCGCGTTCACGTGACTTCAACCGCGATCGCGTAAGGCCATATTTTCCTCTTACGTGATCGCGTGGACCATGTCGCGTTCACGTAGGCCATTTTAGAAGCCCTTCATAATTTACTCTTCGTGATCGCAGGCCTTCTTTCGCGATCGCGATTCACAATATACCTGGGCAGAATTGAAAACCCAAAATCGAGGGTTTAGACCATAATTCATGTTTTGGACTTGGTAGCTCGGGAAATCATGATTTTTGAGAGGATTTTCACCTGGGCGACTTGGGTAAGTGATTCTTACTCGTTTTAGACTAATTTCCATGAATCTTCATTTAAATTCATTCTTTAATTTCGGATTTTTGGTAGAAATTGGGGGAAAAGTCCTTAGACCTAGAGATTGAGTTTTGATTGGGTTTTTGACATCCGATTTGAGAGATTTTTATATGATTAGACTCGTGTGAGTGTGAGAATTCTGAAAATATAAATTTCACCCGATTCCGAGATGTTGGCTCGAGGGGCATTTTGGTCATTTTACATAATTTCACGTATTAGCTTAGAATTTAATTGATAATTCTTGAAGTATTATTTACATTATGAAATGGAATTGAATAGATTTGGGCCATTTGGAGTTGGATACTCATGGCAAAAATGTGATTTCGAGTTGATTTTGAGCTGGTTCAAGGTAAGTGGCTTGTCTAACCTTGTGTGGGGGACCTTCCCCTTAGGATATGATATTATATAGTTGAATTTCCTTGTGCGTGAGGTGACGAGCGTATACTTGTGCAAATTGTTGAAAATTCGGTTTTTCTTAAAGTATTCCTTAGCATATTCCTTGCCTGCTTTATTGTATTTGCAAACTTAGCTTGTTGTTAGTTAGAAGAGTATGTTTAGTTGACTTAAATTACCTATTTGCTTAAATTGCCTTGATTGCATTAAGTGAAGCATGTTAGGATAGAAATACTTATTGCCTTGCTATGAAATTCCATCTCTGAATATCTTCATGCTGTTGCTGTGTATTTACATGGGGACTACGGATGTGGAATTCCAGTAGCTCCCCCTTATTTGTTTACTTTGGGACTACGAGTTAGATTCCTGGTAGATCCCCCTGCACAGTTATATGAAACTAAGGAAATGCACCCGGTAGATTCCCCAAGTACTGAGTATTTACTTTTGGGACTACGAATCGGGATTCCGGTAGATCCCCGCACATTGATAGTTGTACTACGGGACGGTACCTGGGAGATCCACTGGACAGTTGTAAAAGGTACTACAGGACGGTATCCTGGGAGATCCTCGTTGTTACTATTGGTACAAAGCTGTTCTTACTTCCGTGTTTACTCCGTCCTTTTTGTATATTTGTTGTTGGCTTGTATGAGCTATCTTATTCCATTGCTGTACTCATTAGACTGCTTACTCTACACTGTTAAATCTTATATTTTATTTGACCTCAATAGGGCCCTGACCTTCCTCATTACTACCCGACCGAGGTTAGCCTAGGCATTTACTGAGTACCGCTGTTGTGTACTCAAGCCCCTTTCTGCGCATGTTTTTCATGTGCAGATTCAGGTACCTCTATATAGGCTTACCATCCTTGAGGCAGGGAGAGCTTTTGGAGACTTCGAGGTATATCTGCTGCTTCCGCAGACCGAAGAGTCTCCATCTTTATTCTATCTTGTAGTGTTAGACCTTCTATCATACTATTGATGTAGACATTCTGGAGATTAGACCACTTTACTGTATTTCTTCTAGCTTGTGTTCCCGTGAGTTTCCGGGTTTTGGGATAGTGATGTAGAAGTTTTTGAGGTATTGTGCTGTATATGCCGAGCGGCATTCTATATACCGTTTTTTTTTGTGTTATTCTTGGTTTTAGATTTATATTTCCGCAAGTTTCGATTTATTTTTTCGCACTTGTTAGGCTTACCTAGTCGTAGAGACTAGGTGCCATCACAATAGTTCACGGAGGGCAAACTGGGATCGTGAAAAAAGTACAAGCTTTCGGCTAGAGAGTCAGCAATTGCATGCTTCTTCTCAAAGTACTCTGTGATGGAAAGATTCCTTTAGGAAGGTTTTGAAGTTGGGATTTTAGTTGCATAAGTCGGGTGTATGTCTATGACTGAAACATATGCTCGATTTTGGTCCAAGTATATTAGGAAGAGGTGGCTCGAGTTAGGTGACCAAGAAGAGGATCAGAAATGATTTGACGAAGCCAAACGAGAATAAGAAGATCGCTACGTCGCCATTCCTTGTATGCAGGGTTAGAAGTAACTACAGATTGTGCTTTGGGAGAGGGGGAGGAATCTGTATTAGAGGGTGAATTTGTAACGGTAGTGACTGAAGTAGAGGTGACAGTAATGATTTCAGGAGGAGGATTATAATCGAGAACAAAGGAATCAAGCGAAAAGGCTTTGAGTATGTCCAAGGTATTTTCTTTCCAAAGACAATAGTTGTTTCGATCAAGTTTGAGAGAAAGATTTGGTAGTTGAATAGTGGTGGAAGAACTGGACTATTTTGCAAGGAAAAACAGGTTGCTGGAATTTTGAGAAGAGGCCATAGGATCGATGGGTAAATCTGATACCATATAAAGATTAAGAATGAGAGAGAGTTTGGGAAAATAAGAGCAGATGCTTCTTCTGCTATTCTTATTCTAGTTTATATAGATTCTGTACATCTTTGAAGATAAATATAAAATTTTGAGATCCTTATCTAGTACCTATTCTAAAGGAAGAGTAATCATTTTGTTACAATAGATAAGCTACAACAATAGAGTTCTAGATAAACTACAATGTGAATTAAAAACAGATGATACACTCTAATACATTTTAGGAATTACAAGTAGCAATGAAACACCAGATATTTTCTATTACAAAAGAAACAAACATGTGAATGGCTCAACAAAACAGAATATGTGTCTGCTACCAATTAATGTCAAAAAGTCATTTAGCATAGCTAGGAAATGAGTTTTAGTTTTTTTTCCTTTCTAACATAGCACATTAATGTGGGAAAATTATGTTTCTTCGCCAAATAAAAAAAGTACTTTGCTTTATATAAAATGTATTTGTATAAAGTTATATCTTTTTTGTAATTTTTGTACTATTTTAAAAATAAAAATAAAGAGAGAGGTAGTAAAAAATAAAAGGATAAATAAAATAGTAGCTGAAAACTCTCATTTTGACCGACTCTATGTATGGAACAAAGTAAATGGTTCTGTTTCAAATTAAATCCCAAATTTTGACACATTCTAGATGTAGAACCTTTGATTTTCTTTCTTCTTCTAGTCATTAATTTATTTTTCTTTTCCTCCTGCTACTCCATTTATGGATTACTTCCCTCTTTTTGCCTATATTTTCTTATTTTATCTGTTCTTAGTTTTATGCAAAATCCTTAAAAATCAAATATTCTCTAAATGGTTCTCATCATTCTCTTCTATAAAAGTGCTCGTTTTGGCAGTGAGTAAAATTAAAGTGATAC
>MU701633.1:188554-397151 GCA_026770625.1 Nicotiana glauca | reverse complement strand
AAAAAAAAAAAAAAAAAAAAAAAAAAAAAAGAGAGAGAGAGGACAAATAAACGAAAGCTACATTCACACATGAGTCCATGTAGCAAAATACTGTATATTTTGACACCTGCTTCCTTTCTTCTTTGTTTCACCCCAAGATATCCATGAAAACTTAAACCCCGCCCACTGGAAGTCCATCTCCTGTTGTTGTGTCCATGTGACCGATATTTGAATACTTGAAGAATGAAGAAAGAGATGAAGTTACTCATATAATAAGGTATGATGTTGATCCAACGGAAACATAAGATAGTAACAGTGTCTGATGACTTTGAAATACATAATTGATAGGTTTTTAATGTCTTTGCCTTATGTTTTGATGATCTAACAAATTTACTGTCAAGGACCAGATAGGGAACCGGACACATTTGGACTACACTGCAAGTTAACGGATTCCAGCTAAATGTGAACTGCTATAGCTTCAGGAGAGAGGAAACCAAACAAGGACCCGATACTCTTGTGGTTCCCTCATAGCAGTACAAAGTCAATTGGACACAGCTGGAAGCGATGTGACCGTCTGCACTATTTCTGCCTGCACTGCACTGTTTCCAGTGCCCACTTATGCCTTGACCAACTAAAGTGCTTACATCATTTCAAGTGATATCATCAAGGTGTATCAACTATGAGTTTATATCAAAACATCACTTGAACATTTCTGTTTCTAATTCAAGACTTTTGCAAAATAGAGAAATCAATTCTCACAAGCTTAAAGAATAAAGTTGAACACTACTACAGACCAGTTCCTAAAGTTAGTATTTTGTTGTTCTTAGTTGAGTTGTAACTTTTTGATTGTTCTTATTGTATCTCCTAAATTGCTTAGCCAGAAGAGTTGATTAGGAACCCTCTTGTAAAATTCGTAAACTCTTTGAGTTTAAGTTGTAACTAGGTTTAGTCATAAGTTAAAGCCTTTGTAACTAGAGAGTGACAAAGTGGCTTGTGGTGAGAGCATCACAAGTTAGTTAAAGTCTTTGTTACTAGGGAGTGACAAAGTGGCTTGTGGTAAGAGTAACACAAGTTAGTTGAGTTGAATTCTTTGTAATGGAGTCATTACAAAGTGTCTTGTAATAGGTGTTTACAAGTTAGTGAAGTTGAAAGCCTACAGGTGTAGGTCGTGGTTTTTGTCCCCTTGAGTTGGGATTTTTTCATGTAAAAATCCTTGTCTCATTTACTTATAGATTTATTAGCATTCTCAGCATAACCTCACAGAGGACCATGTACTCTACTGTTTGGTGGACTCATACAAACTAACAATTAGTATCAAAGCAGGTTCCTCCTATCAGGCTAACACCTAGGAAGGATCCTTATAGCTGCTTTACTAAATTATGAAGAAGGTCAATCTGCATACTGACCACCCAGGTTCAATGGACAATACTATGTGTGGTGGAAAACAAGAATGCATGATTTTATCATGGCTGAGGATTCTGAGTTATGGGATATCATATGTCATAGTCCTTATGTTTCAACAAAGGTACTGGACGAACTTTCATTTTCAATGCCCAAAACCAGTAAAGAATACACCGACACATCTAGAAAAGTTGTGATGAAGAATTTTCGTGCCAAGAAGATTCTGTATATGGAATAGGACTTGAAGAATATAATAGAATCTTCGCCTGCGACACTGCTAAGGAGATATGGGAAGCTTTGCAAACAACTCATGAGGGAACCACCCAAGTAAAACAGTCTAAGATCGATATGCTCACTACCGAGTATGAACTCTTCAGGATGAAGGACGATGAATCCATTCAAGATATGCACACAAGATTCACTTCCATCATAAATGAGTTACACTCGGTGAAACCATTCCTAGGAACATGCTAGTGAGGAAAATCCTCAGTATTCTGCCTAGCTCTTGGGAAAGCAAGGTGAATGCTATTACTGAATCAAGAGACTTACAGGAGCTGACCATACAAGAGCTGGTTGAAAATCTGAAAACCTACGAGATGAAGAGGAAGATAGACAATAAAAGAAGAGAAACAACGAATGAAAAGAACCTGGTACTCAAAGATGATAACAATGGCTCAAGTGAGGAAGACAGTGACATGGCTTACTTAACCAAAAGATTTCAGAAGTTGGTCAGAAGAAATGGAGAAATGCTAAGAAGTGGCAGCTCTAGCAAACCAAAAAACTATGATCTTTGTCATAAGTGTGGAAAGCCTGGACACTTCATGAAAGACTGTCCTCTCTTGAAGCAAAAATTTTCCAAGAAAAACCCTAAAAAAATAGCTAAGAGGAACCCGGTTCCTTTCAAGGACTTCAAGAGAAAGAGATCAGCTAACAATGTGGTGAAACAAGCTCTTGCAGCATGGGAGGATTCCTCTAGTGAGTCTGAAGATGAAACTGATGCTAGTGATAGTTCCATGATGGCAGTTGAAGGCGAGGAAAATGAATGTGACTCAACTTTTTTTTGATGGCCCAATCAGATGATGATGAAGACGATGACAACAAAGAGGTAAATTTCAGGGATGTTTGAAAAAATCTGAGATTCTACTCTCCTAAAAAACTCATGTCTTTAGCTAGTGTATTGATTGATGCCTATCATAATCTTGTGGAGGATAGAGATTCCTTGACCTTAGAACTAAGAGAAGCTGAACAAACTAGAGATGACTTAGTGGTTGTAGTTATTGACCATAAGGAAACCATAGAAAACTTCAGAGAAGAAAAAAATGATCTCTTGGCAGTAATTGCAGACCTAAGGGAAACAATGTAGAGACCAGGGACTAAGTCAAAACCTGGAAATTCTGGAAAAGGAAAAGAGATAGCCAGTGAGGAACACATTAGGCTTGAAAATGAGTTTAAAGCTGTGAGAACTAGGGTGTATGTTGAAACTGAGAAAAACAAGCACCTCCAAACTGATTTGGAAAGAGTAAAGAGTGATCTTGAAAAGCCCCTAAAGTGGACCTTGTCCTTAGAAGCTATCACTGCCATTTACACTAATAATGGTGGAAACAGGTAGGTAATAGGGCTCTAAAGGGAGAAAACTCCTTACAACCCTCAGAGCAAGTACGTCACTATTTGTGATAACTGGCTTTGTACCCACTGTGGGAACAATGGGCTCTTCAAAGAAAATTCCCAGGCCAGGGTTCAATCTGTTCAGAAAAACAAAGTGTTTGCTAAAAAAATGACTACAAAAGAGGGACCAGGTTTCACTCACAAAAAGCGCACATTACCTGTATGGACTAAGAGAGCTCTTATTCATCCTCTTGCCTACTACAAGGGACCCAAACTTGCTTGGATTCCTAAAACTAACTCCTGGTCTTCTTGTGCAGGGAACAGTGAAAGGAAGCGATCAATAATGGTTCATGGATAGTGGGTTTTCAAAGCACATGACTGGGAACACTATGGACTTTATTTCACTAAAAGCCCTGCAAGGAGGGAGTGTATCCTTTGGCAATGGGAAAAAGGGGTACATTCTTGGAGTTGGAAAAGTCGGGAAGTCACTCACTCATTCTATTGAAAATGTGTACTATGTCAATGGCCTTAAGTACAGTCTCTTAAGTGTCTCTCAGATTTGCGATAAAGGGAACAAGATGGAATTCTTGTCCAAGATATGTGCATTTACTGATCTGGTAACTTGTGAAGTGGTACTTGTGGCCAAAAGATACAAGAACATCTATTTTGCAGATTTTGAGTCCTTATAAAGTGGTGATCTAAGTTGTCTAAAAGCTGTTGATGATGATGTTGTACTATGGCACAGAAGACTGTGACTTTTCTCTTATGAACAAACTAATTCAGAAGGACCTGGTCCATGGTCTGCTCATGTCAAAATTCAAGGTGCAAAAGGTTTGTGATTTTTGTGCTAGAGGAAAACATGTGAAGTCCTCTTTTAAGTCTAAAAGAGATGTGAGCACCTCAAAACCACTAGAGCTTTTGCATATGGAACTATGTGGTCCTATGAGAGTGCAAAGCAAATGAGGAAAAAGATACATTTTTGTGATAGTGGATGACTACTCCAGATTCACATGGACTCTGTTTCTTAGAACTAAAGATGAAACCTTTGAGGTGGTTGTGGCCTTTGTGAAGAAAATCTAGGTGAAGATGGAGTCTAGAGTCGCATACATTAGATCAGATCATGGAACAGAATTTGACAACGCCAAATTTGATGAGTTCTACAATGAAATTGGTATCACCCACAACTTCTCAGCTCCCAGACTTCCCCAGCAAAATGGAGTACTAGAAAGGAAAAACAGAACCTTGGAAGAGATGGCAAAAACAATGCTAATCGATAGTGGAATTGGAAAGAACTTCTGGGCTGAAGCGATCAACACTTTTGGTTAATAGGTGCATGATCAGATCATTCTCGAACAAAACCCCATATGAGTTGCTGAATGGAAGGAAACTCAAGCTGACTCACCTAAGAACATTTGGGTTCAAATGCTATGTTCTCAATAATGGAAAGGATCATCTTGGTAAATTTGATGCCAAGAGTGATGAAGGAATATTTCTGGGCTACTCTTCTCAAAGCAAAGCTTATAAGATATATAATAAGCGCACTCAATGTGTTGAGGAAAGTGTTCGTGTTATTTTTGATGAGTCTTATCCATCCTGTGAGAAGAGTGCTGAAGAAGATCAAGATGAAGAACCCTTACTAGTCCCCGGTGAAGTCATTGACATGACAAATGGAAAGGCAGATATGATGAGCCATGTAAAATAGCTGAGTGAAGACAATACAACCTCATCCTCAATGGAACCAGGTCCTTCAATTACAACCACTGAAGCTGAAGAAAGAGTGGTTGATGCAGTTCAGGGTACTCTACTGTCACCTTTGAGAAGAACACATGAAAACCAATCAAATGTACCCACATTCCCTCTAAATGAATCTCAGACGTCTAACTGGAGACATCAAAGCTTTCATCCTCTTGACAACATTATTACCCTTCTAAATTCCGGAGTACAAAACGGGTCAAAAGCTGGAAATTCACTTGCCTTCTCAGTCTTTCTCTCCTATATATAACCCAAAAATATCAAGGAAGCCTTGAAAGATGCAGATTGGATTACAACCATACAAGACGAGTTACATCAGTTTGAAAGGAACAATATCTGGCACCTAGTACCCAGACCCTCAGATCGAACCATTATAGGAACCAGGTGGGTTTTTAGGAACAAGCTTGATGAACTTAGAAATACCACAAAGACAAGGCTAGGCTAGTGGTTCAAGGCTACAATCAGGAGAAAGGGATTAACTATGATGAAACGTTTGCTCCGGTCGCTCAAATGGAAGCTAGTAGAATTCTAATCGCTTTTGCATCTCATATAGAATTCACCTTGTTCCAAATGGATGTCAAAAGTGAATTTTTGAATGGACTTCTTAAGAAAGAAGTCTATGTGAAGCAACCTCTAGGGTTTGAATGTCATGAACACCCTGAATATTTGTTTAAACTGGACAAAGCATTGTATGGGCTGAAGCAGGCTCCTAGAGCTTGGTATGAAAGGCTGTCAAAGTTCCTCTTGGAAAATGGCTTTAAAAGAGGGAAAATTGACAACACTCTATTCCTAAAGAAATGGGGAAGGAACCTGCTCATTGTTCAGGTCTATGTTAATGATATCATTTTTGGGGCAAAAATTGATTCTCTGTGTGAAGAATTTGCAAAACTCATGGGAAGTGAGTTTGAAATGAGTATGATGGGGGAACTAAACTTCTTCTAGGGTCTTCAAGTAAAACAGTCCCCAAAGGTTACATTCATTTGTCAGCAAAAATACATCAGAGAGCTCTTGAAGAGTTTTGACATAGAAGCATCAAAGGTGATAGACACTTCCATTGCTATGGCCACTCGACTTGACATGGATGAAACTGGGCCTCCTGTGAATCAAACCATGTATAGAGGCATTATTGGGTCTCTTCTCTATCTCACTACCAGCATACCTGATATTGTCTTCAGTGTGGGGTTATGTGAAAGATTTCAATCAAATCCCAAGGAATCTCATTTGAAGGTTGCGAAAAGAATTCTGAGATATCTTAAAGGAACACAGGACCTGGTTCTTATTACCCTCAGGTGACAGTTTTAATCTCATTGGATATGCTGATGTAACCTATGTAGGTTATCTTGTGGACATGAAAAGAACTTCTAGAATGGCTCACTCCTAGGTTTATGTATAATCTCTTGGGGCACAAGGAAGCAAAACTCAGTGGCTCTTTCAACAACTGAAGCAGAATATGTAGCCGCAATATCCTGCTGTGCTCAATTTTTATGGATTAAGCAGCAACTGGAGGACTTTGGGGTACTCACTGAGAGTGTGCCCCTTCTTTGTGATAACACCAGTGCACTCAACATGACAAAGAATCTAGTTCAACACAAAAGGATCAAGCATATTGATATGAGACATCACTATCTGAGGGACAATGTGTAGAATGGGTTCATATGTATGAAGTTCTGTAGCACAGAAGACCAAATTGTAGACATCTTCACCAAGGCATTAAGTAACGAACATTTTGAAAGAAACAGAGTGAAGTTGGGGCTTTTAAAGCACAATTGAGAACCTAATTCCTCATTATTTGTCTATGAAAATCACCATCAAGAAAAAAAACTGGCTAAAAGTGTTTTCTAGCCATGTCTAAATCACTTAAATACCGTTGCAGGTAAATATGCATGATGAGTATAGAAGCTGTAGATGCAGTGCATGGATGATAAAAGAGGATTGATACTTTCAAATAACAGGTCAAAAACCTGGTTCTTGTACCAAAGGTTAGTAGTTCTGTGCATTCTTTAATACACGTCTTAAAAAGGTACAAAACACAACTGCCATGTCATCCAACTTTTCAAACTCTACTGTCACGTATCTTCACTTCAAATTGTTCCATCTCCCTCTTAAAAATTGCACTTCTCCACGCCCAACCGCCATTTCAGAACGGTCCCTATCGCTCTCTTCATAATTATTCATTCTTACTAAAACCCCCCTCTGTTCTCCACATACCATAAGTCCTCCATTAGAACTTCCCAAAGCACCTTTACTGAGAGTGTGCCCCTTCTATGTGATAACACCAGTGCACTAAACATGGCCAAGAATCCAGTTCAACATAAAAGGACCAAGCATATTGATGTGAGGCATCACTTTCTGAGGGACAATGTGGAGAAAGGGTTCATATGTATGAAGTTCTGTAGCATAGAAGACCAAATTGCAGACATCTTCACCAAGGCATTAAGTAAGGAACATTTTGAAAGAAACAAAGTGAAGTTGGGGGCTTTTAAAGCACAATTGAGAACCTTATTCCTCATTATTTGGCTATGAAAATCACCCTCAAGAAAAAAAACTAGCTAAAAGTGTTTTCTGGCCATGTCTACATCACTTAAATACCGTTGCAGGTAAATACGCATGATGAGTATAGAAGCTGTAGATGCAGTGCAAGGATGATAAAAGACGATTGATACTTTCAGATAACAGGTCAAGAATCTGGTTCTTGTACCAAAGGTTAGTAGTTCTGTGCATTTTTTAATACACGTCTTAAAAAGGTACAAAACACAACTGCCATGTCATCCAACTTTTCAGACTCTACTGTCACGTCTCTTCACTTCAAATCGTTCCATCTCCCTCTGAAACATTGCACTTCTCCTTGCCCAACCAATATTTCAGAACCCGTCCCTATATCTCTTTTCATAATTATCCATTCTTAATAAAACCCCCCTTTGTTCTCCACAAACCATAAGTCCTCCATTAGAACTTCCCAAAGCACCTTCACTGAGAGTGTGCCCCTTCTATGTGATAACACCAGTGCACTCAACATGGCCAAGAATCTAGTTCAACACAAAATGACCAAGCATATTGTTGTGAGGCATCACTTTCTGAGGGACAATGTGGAGAAAGGGTTGATATGTATGAAGTTCTGTAGCATAGAAAACCAAATTGTAGACATCTTCACCAAGTCATTAAGTAGGGAAAATTTTGAAAGAAACAAAGTGAAGTTGGGGCATTTAAATCCCAATTGAGAACCTGATTCCTCATTATTTGGCTATGAAAATCACCCTCAAGAAAAAAACTGGCTAAAAGTGTTTTCTGGCCATTTCTAACTCACTTAAATACTGTTGCAGGTTAACACGCATGATGTGTATAGAAGCTGTAGATGCAGTGCATGTATGATAAAAGAGGATTGATACTTTCAAATAACATGTCAAGAATCTGGTTCTTGTACCAAAGTTTAGTAGTTCTATGCATTCTTTAATACACGTCTTAATAAGGTACAAAGCACAACTGCCATGTCATCTAACTTTTCAGTCTCTATTGTCATGTCTCTTCACTTCAAATCGTTCCATCTCCCTCTGAAACGTGGCACTTTTCCATGCCCAACTGCCGTTTCATAACTGGTCCCTATCTCTCTCTTCATAATTATCCTGTCACGACCCAGTTCGCCCTCCGTGAACCATCGTGATGGCACCTAGTCCCCACGACTAGGTAAGCCTAAATTGTGGAAGAAAAACCAAATTTGCGGAAGTAAAACAATTTAAAATAAGAATAAAGTAGTAAATAGCGTTTAAATGTGCCGCTCGACATACACAATATTTAACTCTAAAAACCAATACACATATATATACAAGACCCGGAAACCCACGAATCACAAGCTAATGATACTACATAGCTCTAACTCCAGAATGTCTAACAAGAATGGAAATACAGAATGGCTAATACTAAAAAAAGCAAGAATAGAAAGGGACTCCTCGGTCTGCGGATGTGGTAGATATACCTCAAAGTCGCTAGAGCAGTCGCCTCGCCTCAAAGGTGATAGGATTGAGTCGAAGTACCTGGATCTGCACATGAAAAACATGCACAGAAAGGGCATGAGTACACCACAACATTACCTGGATCTGCACATGAAAAACATGCACAGAAAGGGCATGAGTACACCACAACATTACTTAGTAAGTGCCAAGCCTAACCTCGGTTGGGTAGTGACAAGGAAGGTCAGGGCCCTACTGAGGTTAAATAAAAGATAAAGTTTGACAGTGTAGAACAGAGCAGTATAAATAAGTACATCAGTAAAAGTAACACATGATATAAAGAACAACAACAACTATACAGAGGCAAGTTAAACACACAAGGAAGTACAACTCAACACCAACAATAACAATCGGGGATCTTCCAGGATACCGTCCTGTAGTCCCAAATATACAAATCCATTAAGTCTTTCAGGATACCGTCCCGTAGTCCAGCTCATAGTGCGCGGGGATATACCGGAATCCCGTTCCGTAGTCCCAAACATAAATACCCAGTACTGGAAAATCTATCGGGTGCATTCCCGTAGTTCCATATAACTGTACAGAGGGATCTACCGGAATCCCACATCCGTAGTCCCAAATGTAAACAGACAAGGGGGAGCTATCGAAATTCCACATCCATAGTCCCAATGTAAATACATAGCAGCAACAGGAGAAAATACTCAAAAATGTCAAACTTCATATTAAGGCAAAACAAACAGTCTAGCCTAGCCTGCTGCACATATTTTAGGTAAAGCTGTTGAACAAATAAAGGCAACTGAATCACTTAGACATGCTTTCCTAAGCTAACAACAGGCTTAATAGTGCAAGTAATAAAACATGAAAAGATAACACACTAGTAATTACTTAATGAAAACCGGATTTCCAACAATTAGCACAAGTACGCACTCGTCACCTCACGTACAAGGCATTTCAATTATCAAATATATCAAATCCTAATGGGAATGTCCCCCACACAAGATTAGGCAAGACACTTACCTCAAACCAGCTCAAAATCAACCCGAAACCACGTCTTTGCCACGAGTACTCGACTCCAAATGGACCAAATCTATTCAATTCAATTGCATATTGTAAATAACACTTCAAGTAACCGATTTTACAATTAAATTCTAAGCTATATGCAAAATTAGGTAAAATATCCACAATGCCCCTCGGCCCACGTCTCAGAATTGGGTAATATTTATATTTTTAGAATGCTAACACTCTCACGAGTTCATGCATACCAAAATTATCCAAATCTAAGGTCAAATTCCCAATTAAAAGTTGAATTCTAGGTCTAAGTACTTTCTTCCAACTGTTCCCCAATTTTCATCCCCAATCTGAAATTAAATGATGAATTCGTGTTTAGATAAATGGGTTATAAGAAAAAAGGAGTTAAGAATCATTACCAGCAAACTCCCTCCAAAAACCTCTCCAAAATTCGTCCCTCCCGAGCTCCCAAGTCAATTTTGTGATATGAACTCAAAACCCTCGATTTTGAACTTTATGTTCTGCCGAACGATTTCCGCTTCTGCGGCCCTAGGACCGCACCTGTGGTCCCGCTTCTACGAGGACTTCGTCGCATCTGCGACTTTCATTTAAAGACCAATTTTCACTTCTGCGGTTACGCATCCGCAGGTGCGGTACCACTTCTGCGATAAATTACCCGCATCTGTGGAACCTGCTGATCCTACCCAAATCCGCATCTCCGCTTGCTCCGCCACTTCTGCGGCTCCGTACCTACAGAACCCAAACCACAGGTGCGGTTATGATAGAAAACCAGCAGCTTCTGCTGCTTCAAACCAACCCAAAACCTTCCATCAACCATCCGGAATCATCCCAAGGCTCCTCGGGACCTCAACCAAACCTACCAACATGTTTCGTAATTTCATTCACACTTGTTCCAACCTTCGAAATGCTAAAAAAACATCAAAACACCTATTTTTCATCGGATTCAAGCCTAAGAATCCCAAACACTCTACAAAATACGCTTTCGATCAAAAAGTCCAACAAACCTTGTCCGAATGACCCGAATTTTGCACACACGTCACATTCAACACTATGGAGCTACTCCAACTTCCTGAATTCCATTCCGCCTCTCGGATCAAAATCTCACTATCGAACCGGAGATTTCAAAATTCAACCTTTCGGCATTTCAAGCTTAAATTAGCTACGGACCTCCAAAACACAATCTGAACACGCCCCTAAGCCCAAAATCACCTAACGAAGCTAACATGACCATCGAATTTCCATTACGAGGCCGTCTTCACACTGTTCCGTCTACGGTCAACTTTCCAACATCTAAGCTCTCGTTTAGGGACTAAGTGTCCCAAAACTCTCGAAAAATTAAAACCGAACATCCAAAAAATCAAAATAGCAGAAATAAACAAGGGGAAAGAAGTTAAAAAGGGGTCGGGGCGTTAATTCTTAAGAAGACCGCCTGGATCGTCACATCCTCCTACACTTAAACATTCGTTCGTCTTCGAACGAGTATAGAGACATACCTGAAATAGTGAAAATGTGAGGGTAATGGCTGCGCATATCCTGCTCGGTCTCACAGGTTGCCTCCTCGACCGACTGACCCCGCCACTGAACCTTCACTGATGCAACATTCTTTGACCTCAGCTTTCTAACCTGCCTGCCCAATATTGCCACTAGCTCTTAAACATAGGATAGGTCCTTTTCCAACTGGACTGAACTGAAATCCAACACGTGCGATGGATCACCGTGATACCTCCCGAGCATCAAAACATGAAATACCGGTAGACTCCTGCCAAGCTGGGAGGTAAGGCAAGCTCATAAGCAACCTCCCCAACACGCCTCAATATCTCAAAGGGCCAATAAACCTTGGACTCAACTTCCCTTTCTTCCCAAATCTCATAACGCCCTTCATAGGCGAAACCTGAAGCAGAACCCGCTCTCCAACCATATAGGAAACATCACGAACCTTCCGGTCCACATAGATCTTCTGTCTGGACTGGGCTGTATGGAGTCTGTCCTGAATCACCTTAACCTTCTCTAAAGCATCCTGAACTAAGTCTGTGCTCAATAATCTAGCCTTACCCGGCTAGAACCAACCCACGAGAGATCTACACTGCCTACCATATAAAGCCTCATACAGTGCCATCTGAATGCTGGACTGATAATTGTTGTTGTATGCAGACTCTGCCAATGGCAAGAACTGATCCCAAGACCCTCCAAACTCGATCATACACGCACGGAGCATATCCTCAAGAATCTGAATAGTGCGCTCGGACTGTTCGTCTGTTTGAGGGTGAAATGCCGTACCCAACTCTACCTGAGTACCCAACTCATGCTGAACGACCCTCTAGAATGTGATTTCAACTGGGTACCTCTATCTGAAATGATAGAAACTAAAATACCATACAGACGAACAATCGCCAGGATATAGATCTCCGCCAACCACTTCAAAGAATAAGTAGTACACACATGAATAAAGTGAGCAGACTTGGTCAGCCGATCTACAATCACCCAAACAACATCGAACTTTCTCAAAGTCCGCAGGAGTCCAATTACAAAGTCCATGGTGATCCGCTCCCACTTCCACTCCAAAATCTCTATCGGCTGAAGTAACCCACCCGGTCTCTGGTGCTCAAACTTCACCTGCTGACAGTTGAGGCACCGAGCTACAAACCTAACTATATCTTTCTTCATTCTCCTCCACCAATAGTGTTGCCTCAAATCCTGGTACATCTTCAGGGCACGCAGATGAATGGAATATCCCGAACTTTGGGCCTTCTTTAGAATCAACTCTTGAAGCCCATCAACATTGGGTACAAAGACCCAACCCTGCATCCTCAATACTCCGTCATCACTAATAGTCACATCTCTAGCATCACCGTGCTGAACTTTGTCCTTGAGGACAAGCAAATGAGGGTCATCATACTGTCGCTCCGTGATACGATCGAATAAGGAAGACCAAGAAACCACGCAAGCTAGAACCTGACTGGGCTCTGAAAGATCCAATCTCACAAACTGGCTGGCTAAGGCCTGAACATCTATCACCATAGGCCTCTCCGATGCTGGTAAATAAGCCAAACTCCCCAAACTCTCTACCCGACGACTCAAAGCATCGGCCACCACATTGGCCTTGCCCGAGTGATACATAATGGTGATATTATAGTCCTTCAACAATTCTAACCACCTCCTCTGGCACAAATTTAGATCATTTTGCTTGAACAAGTGCTGCAAGCTCCGATGGTCAGTATAAATCTCACAAGGCACACTATATAGATAATGGCGCCAAATCTTTAGGGCATGAACAATGGCAGCTAACTCAAGGTCGTAGACCGGGTAATTCTTCTCATGTACCTTCAACTGTCTGGATGCGTAGGTGATCACCCTACCGTCCTGTATCAACACCGCTCTGAGGCCAATCTTTAAGGCATCACAATAGACTATGTAAGACCCGAACCTGTAGGAAATATCAAAACCGGGGTTGTAGTCAAAGCTGTCTTGAGCTTCTGAAAGCTTGCCTCATACTTTTCCGTCCACTGGAACGGAGCACCCTTCTGGGTCAGTCTGGTCATTGGGGCTGCAATCGATAAAAACCCCTCCACAAAACGATGTAGTAGCCCGCCAAACCGAGAAAACTGCGAATCTCTATAGCTGAGGATGGCCTGGGCCAACTCCGCACTACCTCTACCTTCTTTAGATCCACCTGAATACCCTCACTCAATACCACATAGCCTAAGAATGCCACAGAATTCAACCAAAACTCACATTTTGAGAACTTTGCATATAACTTCTTTTTCCTCAGAGTCTGAAGCACTGTCCTCAGGTGCTGCTCATGATCTTCCCGACTCCGGGAATATACCAGAATGTCATAAATAAAGACAATGACAAAAGAGTCAAGATATGGCCGGGATACACTGTGCATCAAATGCATAAAGGCTGCTGGGGCATTATCCAGCCCAAATGACATAACAAGGAACTCGTAGTGACCATACCGAGTCCTGAAAGCAGTCTTCAAGATATCTGGCTCCCAAATCTTTAGATGATGGTAACCTGAGCGCAAGTCAATCATAGAAAACACCCCTGCGGCCTGAAATTGGTCAAACATATTATCAATACAAGGCAAAGGATAATGGTTCTTCACTGTTACCTTACTCAACAGGCGATAATCAATACACGTATGCATAGAAACATCATTTTTTTCAGAAACAAGACAGGAGCACCCCAAGGTGATACACTAGGTCGGATAAAGCCCTTATCAAGCAATTCCTATAACCGGTCCTTCAACTCCTTCAACTCAAGAGGAGCCATACGATACGGAGGAATATAAATAGGCTGAGTGCCCGGCAACAGATCAATGCCAAAATCAATATCTCTATCAGGCCGCATGCCTAAAAGATCAGCTGGAAACACATCGAAAAAGTCCCGTACTACTTGAACTGAATCAACTGAAGGGGTATCAATACTAACATCTCTCACATAGACTAAATATACGTCACACCCCTTCTCAACCATACGCTGAGCTTTAAGGAAAGAAATAACTCTACTGGGAGTGTGATCTAAAGTACCCCTCCACTCAACACGCATCATACTTGGCATAGCTAGCGTCACGGTTTTGGAGTGACAATCAAGAATAACATAATGGGGCAACAACCAGTGCATGTCCAAGATAATATCAAAATATACCATGCTGAGTAACAATAAATCAGCTCTGGTTCAAAACCACAGAGAGTAACCAAACACGTCGGATAAACGTGGTCCACAATAAGAGAATCTCCCACAGGAGTAGAAACCTAAACAGGGGAACTCAATGAATCCCGAGACACACCCAAATGCAGATCAAAATAAGAAGACATATAAGAATAAGTGGTGCCTGGATCAAATAGAACCGATGCATCTCTGTGACAAACCAGTATAATACCTGTGATAACAGAATCAAAGGCAAAAAACTCGGTACGGGCAAGAAGGGCATAGTATCGGGCCTGGCCTCCCCCTCTAGGGCGACCTCTACCTCCCCGACCTCCACCTTAGCTGGCTGAGTAGGTGGGGTAGCAACTAGAGTTGTAACCATAGCTTGAGAACTCTGCGGGGAAAGTTGTGGTTGAAAACTCTATGGAGGTACACCCCTCGCAAGTCTGGGGCAGTCTCTCACCAAGTGGCGTGTGTCACCACACTCAAAACAAGCTCTGGGAGGATGTGGTGGCTGTGACTGGCTCGGGCCAGGTCTGCTGGAATGACCTTTGAAAGCCCCCTACGCAAGAGGCGCGCTAGAAATCGGAGGTGCATAATAAGGCTCCCGAGGCCTAGGAGGAGCAGTAATACCACTGGCTACTGGAAGAGTTGAATGAATAAGGCAACTCATATAACCTCTACCATGATGACCTATAGCTGGGGCACGGGCTCCAAAATAATGGGCCGACTCTCGAGACCTCTTGGCCTCCCTCTCCTCTCTTTTCCTAGCACATATACCCTCAATCCTCCTAGAAATTCTCACCTCCTGCAGATAAGGAATATCCCTCTCTTAC
This sequence comes from Nicotiana glauca, assembly GCA_026770625.1. Taxonomy (NCBI): domain Eukaryota; kingdom Viridiplantae; phylum Streptophyta; class Magnoliopsida; order Solanales; family Solanaceae; genus Nicotiana; species Nicotiana glauca. The sequence goes on along the minus strand of MU701633.1, from coordinate 381,934 downwards.
TCACGAGCCATGCTAGACCTGATCTTGGGCATAAGCCCCTCAATAAACCCGCAAACCCTCTCACAAACAGTAAAAACCAAGGCTGGTGCATGTCTAGCCAAGCTAGTGTAACAGACAACGTACTCCGAGACAATCATATCACCCTGGCGCAAATGCTCTAACTTGGCGCACCATGCATATCGGAGGCTCTGAGGAACAAACTCTCTCAGGAATAGATCTGAAAACTAGGTCCAAGTCAGTGAAGCAACCTCGTCTGGACTGTCTAGCTCATAGGTGCACCACCACTCATAGGCGGCTCCTCGAAGCTGGAAAGTAGTGAAGGAAACCCCGCTCGATCCTGATATACCCATGGTACGGAGAATACAGTAGCAGTCCTCCAAAAATCCCAAGGCATCCTCTGCTGCTAACCCAGTAAATATAGGAGGATCATACTTCTTGAACCTCTCAAGTCTCCGCTACCCATTCTCTGAAGCCGCTGCCCTGTCCTCGGGATGGCCTAGGGCTATAGGCTACATAGGAATAATCTCTGGGACCTGATCAACATGCACTTGCTGCTCAGGAGTACGGGCGGTGGGAGTCTGTGCTCCTCCCCCGGCCTGGGATGTAGCTGCAGTAAGGGGAAGCAACCGTACCTGAGCCAAAGTGGTGTACATGCTCACGAACTGTGCTAGGGTCTCCTGAAGTGCTGGCGTGGTAGTAGCAGTAGGCGTGTCAGGTGCCTGGACTCCGATCAGCACTGCTGGTGGCTTCTCGATGGAAGATTGCGTAGGTGCTTTGGTTGCACCACATGCGTGTCCTCAACCTCTACCCCAGTCCTGCCCTCTGACGGCTGCAGTAGTGGCACAGGTGCCTGATCATCTCGGGTAGCACGTGTCCTCACCATCTGTGAGAGAATAAAAGACAAAAGTTAAGAATTGTGATGTCAAAATCTTGCACGACAAGGAAATCAAATGAAATGGAATTTTACTAACAGTTACATAGCCTCTCATAGATAAGTATAGACGTCTCCGTACCGATCAACGAGAATCTAATAAACAGGCTTGTGATTCATGACTCCTATGAACCTAGAGCTCTGATTCCAACTTGTCACGACCCAGTTCGCCCTCCGTGAACCATCATGACGGCACCTAGTCCCTACGACTAGGTAAGCCTAAATTGCGGAAAAAAACCAAATTTGCGGAAGAAAACAATTTAAAATAGGAATAAAGTAGTAAACAATGTTTCAATGTGCCGCTAGACATACACAATATTTAACTCTCAAAACCAATGCACACACACACACACACACACATATATATATATATCCAAGACCCGAAAACCCATGAATCACAAGCTAAGGATACTACATAGCTCTAAATCTAGAATGTCTAACAAGAACGGAAATACAGAAAGGCTAATACTAAAAAAAAAATCAAGAATAGAAAGGGACTCCTCCGTCTGCGAACGTAGCAGATATACCTCGAAGTCTCTAGAGCAGTCACCTCGCCTCAAAGGTGATAGGACTGAGTCGATGTACCTGGATCTGCACATAAAAAACATGCGCAGAAAGGGTATGAGTACACCACAACGGTACTCAGTAAGTGCCAAGCCTAACCTCGGTTGAGTAGTGACGAGGAAGGTCATGGCCTTACTGAGGTTAAATAAAAGATAAAGTTCGGCAGTGTAGAATAGAGCAGTATAAATAAGTACAATAGTAAAAGTAACACAGGATATAAAGAACAACAACAACTATACAGAGGCAAGGTAAACACAAAAGGAAGTACAACTCAACACCAACAATAACAATCAGGGATCTTCCAGGATACCGTCCTATAGTCTCAAATATACATATCCAATAAGTCTTCTAAGATACCGTCCCGTAGTCCAGCTCATAGTGCGCGGGGATCTACCGGAATCCTATTCCGTAGTCCCAAACATAAATACCAGTACTGGGAGAATCTACTGGGTGCATTCCCATAGTTCCATATAACTGTGCAGGGGGATTTACCAGAATCCCATATCCGTAGTCCCAAATATAAACAGATAAGGGGTGAGCTACTGGAATCCCACATCTGTAGTCCCAATGTAAATACACAACATCAACAGGAGAAAATACTCAGAAATATCAAACTTCATATTAAGGCAAAAAAAATAGTCTAGCCTAGCATGCTGCACATATTTTAGGTAAAGCAGTTGAACAAATAAGGCAACTGAATCACTTAGACATGCTTTCCTAAGCTAACAACAGGCTTAATAGTGCAAGTAATAAAACAGGAAAAGACAACATACTAGTAATTACTTAATGAAAATCGGATTTCCAACAATTAGCACAAGTACGCGCTCGTCACCTCACGTACAAGGCATTTCAATTATCAAATATATCAAATCCTAAGGGGAAGGTCCCCCACACAAGGTTAGGCAAGCCAGTTACCTCTAACTAGCTCAAAATCAACCCAAAACCACGTCTTCGCCACGATTACTCGACTCCAGATAGCCCAAATCTATTCAATTCAATTGCATATTGTAAATAACACTTTAAGAAACTGATTCTACAATTAAATTCTAAGCTAATACGCGAGGTAAAATAGCCAAAATGCCCCTCGGGCCCACATCTCGGAATTGGGTAAAATTTATATTTTCAGAATCCTCACACTCTCATGAGTTCATGCATACCAAAAGTATCCAAATCTAAGGTCAAATTCCCAATCAAAAGTCGAATTCTATGTCTAAGGACTTTCTTCCAACTTTTCCCCAATTTTCATCATTCGAAATTAAATAATGAATTCATGTTTGGATTAAAGGGTTATAAGCAAAAAGGATTTAAGAATCATTACCAGCAAACTCCCTCCGAAAACCTCTCCAAAATTCATCTTCTACCAAGCTCCTAATTCAATTTTGTGATATGAACTCAAAACCCTCGATTTTGAACTTTATGTTCTGCCCAACAATTTCCGTTTCTGCGGCCCTGGGACCACACCTTCGGTATTGCTTCTATGCGGACTTTGCTGCATCTGCGACTTTAATTTAAAGACAAATGTCCGCATCTGCGGTTACTCATCCGCAGGTGCGGTACCGCTTCTGTGGTAAACTACCCGCATCTGTGGAACCTGCTGATCCTCCCCAAATCCGCATCTGCGCTTGCTCTACCGCTTCTGCAGTTCTGCACCTGCGGAACCCAAATCGTAGGTGCGGTTATGATAGAAAACTAGCAGCTTTAGCTGCTTCATTCCAATCCAAAACCTTTTGTCAACCATCCGAAATCATCCCGGGGCTCACTGGGACCTCAACCAAACCTACCAACATGTTTCGTAACTTTATTTACACTTGTTCCAACCTTCGGAACACTCAAAACAACATTAAAACACCTATTTTTCATCGGATTCAAGCCTAAGAATCTCAAAAACTCTAAAAATACGCTTTCGATCAAAAAGTCTAACAAACCTCGTCCGAGTGACATGAAAATTTGCACACACGTCACATTCAATATTACAGAGCTACTCCAACTTCCGGTATTCTATTCTGACCCTCGGATCAAATCGAACTGAAAATTTTAAAATTCGACCTTCAGCATTTCAAGCCTAAATTAGCTACGGTCCTCCAAAACACAATCCGAACACGCCCCTAAGACCAAAATCACCTAACAGAGCTAATGGAACCATCAAATTTCCATTCCAAGGCCGTCTTCACAATGCTTGAACTACAGTAAACTTTCCAATACCTAAGCTCTCATTTAGGGACTAAGTGTCCCAAAACTCTTCGAAACTTAAAACCGAACATCCCGGCAAATCAAAATAGCAGAAATAAACATAGGGAAAGCAGTTAATAGGGGATCAGGGCGTTAATTCTTAAGACGACCGGCCGGGTCATCACATATCCATTCTTAATAAAACCCATCTCTGTTCTCCACAAACCATAAGTCCTCCATTAGAACTTCACAAAGCACCTTCACTCTATCTTTCTATGGCTTATACAAACTCTGACCTCCCTGCTTCAGTCATACCTATCACTAAAAAACCTATGGGATCCTCCGTCCCTTCCGAGTCTTGTATAACCACTCCTACTTTCCCTGCTGAAATCACACCTCACCCAAATTCTTTGTCTCTTTTCATTTCAGAAACCCCAAAAAGTACTGATCCGTTCTCTCTATCTTCTGAGATACCCACTAATTGAAAAATAAATGGAGAACAAAGTCAAAGTCATGAGGTGGCAGAGGGTTCCACCATTATTGCTACAAATTCCGTGGTAGCAATAGTGCCGATTGAGAAAGAAAATGTTGTAACCATCTTCGTGGTATCTGCTGACGGTGTCCTTCAGGAGATAATTACTCAGGAAAATGAGGTATAGGGTATGGGGGGAAAAAGGAGTAATAGTTCCAGTTGAGGATGCTGTACTGGCAGAAACTACTGGGCTCTCATATGAGGAACCTGATCCCTCTCCAGAAGATCCAAGTCAGGGTTCTCATTCCCAAGACAGTTTTGCTCCTACATTTAATATTGCGCCTATGGACATTCAAGCTCCTAAGATGAGGTCTAACGATGAGGAGGATCTAGATAACCTGGCTCTCGATGCGTTCAAGTTAAGCGCAGGGTTGTGTCTACTCTTGAGTGTTCTACCAAATGACCTACTACCAGGTTGCAAGCTAAGGTGGCCTACAACTCTGCCCTTTAAAAGAGCAGAAAAAGTAGTAAGAAGCAAATGAGGAGGCTGGTGAAAGTTAGTGTGCCCGTAAGTGATAAGGTGATCCCTGTGGTAGAGGTGGAAGAGGAAACACCGAATGAACTTGGTTTGCTGGTTAGACGATTTCAGAAAAGAGGCAGCCTGCTTCAGTAGAGAAGGTTTCAACCTCTAGCTCTAAGTTGAAGGATATTATGAGTGAGTTCTCGATGTCTGATGAGGATGTATTAGTCAAATCCAAGTGAAAAGGGAAATCAAGTGGTGGGAAGTTCGGCAAACACAACTCTAAAATTGTTCAGGAACCTGGTTCTATGAAGAGGATGAGAAGTGAAGTCAGCATTGGTTCAAAACGCCTGAGGCAACAAAAGGTTCTGCTGGGTCGTACGTTTGAGCCAACAATCTCTCAGATGGCTTGTATGCGACAAATTCTTAAAATGGTTGAGTTTCAATAATGGGGGCATCTATTCCAAGTAGATGCACCCAAGGCATATGAGGATGAGGTACAAAGCTTCTTTGCTAGCCTCTTTCTCGCTGAGACCGACCACATCTGTGCTTTGGTGAATGGAGTAGATATCGTGTTCGATATAAAGTTGCTTAGAGAAATTCTTAAAGTTCCTACTGTTGGTATGTCCATTGTAAAGTATGTGTGTCAGTTTAACTTCAGAAATGACGTGGTAAAAGGCAATGCAAACTAAAAGTGGGACTATATCCATAAGAAGGCATTACTCCTTGTCTATCAGTTGCTTTTCGAATTGGTAAACAAAGTTCTATTGCCACGAGCTGAGAGGAGTGCCGTGACTACCTGTTCTTAATGGAGCAGCTAGATAGCTTTACTCCTATAAGCCTACCTGCTATTATGATTGAACACATGCAAAAGGTATCCACCTTCAAAGATGGTAATCATGGCCTTCCCTACGAGTTTTTGCTTATGCGAGTGATTAAGTTCTTTGAGGTGCCACTGGGGCAAGGCAAGGTGGGGACTAAGAAGTAGACTTTATCATAGATAACATTGGAATAATGCGAGTGCATAGAGAAGAATGGGGGATTAGGAAGTACATCAACCGTCTCACAGCTCATTAATGTTCAGAATAGTGCAACTGAGGAGATTCATCGGTTGAAGGCTAGGAATGCTATCCTGGAAGGTCAGCAAGCCCAGGGGTTCCAGCGTCAAATGATTAAGTAGCTCTTTTGACAAAAGAGAATGCTCATCTCAGGGCGCAAGTAGAGAACCTGAAAGGAGAACTGCTCAATGAGCAAAAGTCAGCCAATGCCCGAATAGACCTTGTTCTCCAAACACTTGCTGCAGCCTCCAAGCCTTCTACTCCTAGTGCCCGCTAAGTACCCCTTCAGTGACTAGTTTCGGGAAATGTCCTTCAAGTTTTTTTGGAAGATGTTTTATTTTGATGTGGTTTGGATAAAACAATACTGCTCCCATCTTAACATCCCAATGTTTGCCTTTGCTTTTTAAGCAAAGGCATATTAAATTTTATTAAATATAAAATCTATCCTCTTTTATTATCTCATTGCTTAAATTGTATGTTTCTCTTCTCTGTCATGTTTGTGTGCACATACGTGGCGTGAGTTAGCTCGACTAGACTTCTTTATGTTGTTTATCTATTTATGTCTTTTTGTGATGCCAAAAGGGGGAATAAATAAATGTAGGTATAATGAGAAGGAAGGAATAAAGTCAAGGAGAACTTGTGTTCTCCTATTACTTAATCTGGTTCTCTATGCTCTAAATCCACTTTATCACTGTTAAGTTTGTCATTATCAAAAAGGGGGAAATCGATAGGTTTTCAATGTCTTTGCCTTATGTTTTGATGATCTAACAAACTTACTGTCAAGAACCAGATAGGGAACCTGACACACTTGGACTACACTAAAGTTAACGAATTCCAGCTAAACGTAAACTGCTATAGCTTTAGGAGAGAGGAAACCAAACAAGGACCCAATACTCTTGTGGTTCCCTCATAGCAGTACAAAGTCAATTGGACACAGCTGGAAGTGACGTGACTGCCTGCACTATTTCTGCCCGCACTGCACTGTTTCCAGTGCCCACTTATTCCTTGACTAACTGAAGTGCTTACATCATTTCAAGTGATGTCATCAAGGTGTGTCAACAATGAGCTTATATCAAAACATCACTTGAACATTTCTGTTTCTGATTCAAGCCTTTTGCAAAATAGAGAAATCAATTCTCACGAGCTTGAAGAACAAAGTTGAACGCTACTACGGACCAGTTTCTAACGTTAGTATTTTGTTGTCCTTAGTTGAGTTGTAACTTTGTGATTGTTCTTATTGTATCTCCTAAATTGCTTAGCCAGAAGCGTTGATTAGGAACCCTCTTGTAAAATCCGTAAACTCTCAGTTTATGTTGTGACTAGGTTTAGTCATGAGTTAAAGCTTTTGTAACTAGAGAGTGACAAAATAGCATGTGGTGAGAGCATCACAAGTTAGTTAAAGTCTTTGTAACTAGGGAGTGACAATGTGGCTTTTGGTAAGAGTACCACAAGTTAGTTGAATTGAATTCTTTGTAATGGAGTCATTACAAAGTGGCTTGTAATAGGTGTTTACAAGTTAGTGAAGTTGAAAGCCTACAGGTGTAGGTTGTAGTTTTTGTCCCCTTGAGTTAAAATTTTTTCACATAAAAATCCTTGTCTCATTTACTTACAGATTTATTAGCATTCTCAGCATAACCTCATAGAGGACCAGGTACTCTACTATTTAGTGGACTCATACAAACTAACAATAATGGCTTTGGATTCTTAATGTTGTAGTCCTCTGCTCTCATTCGTCTGTGCATCTGACCCATTTGTGCTAATTCACATTGTACAAGTTTTGAATTTGAATTGTGAAAGTAAAATTGTGAATGCATATGGTCTCTATATGTTTATATAGCGGTGTTCAAAATTTAAGTTTGAGGAGTCCTTTCAAATTCTGTAATAAATTGGTGCATGAAGTTGTAACTGAAAATTGTTGGAGAATATACTTATGTTAGGGTGTAACTGACATGTTTAGAAAAGACACATTTACTCTTAAAGATGAGAATTAATTCTATATTTTAAATTTTCTGTCAAGGATGTAAATACTCAAAAATTACATAAAAAAGGGGAAAAAAGGAGAAAATTGTGAAAATATGAGAAAAAATATAAGTAAGAATGGTGGCTTGGGAAAGATGCCACATCAGCGGCCAATTCCCACCTTTATATATATATATATAGAGACTAGTATTAGTACCCGCGCGGATGCGCAGACCCTAATCATATCAAATATTTAAGTTATTTGGATTGTATGTAAATAATCTTAAAATTTACACTTTCTCAGTAAATGTAAATAACCATTGCATATTGACTACATGAAAAAAATTAACCATTTCTTCTATTTTTTTTCTTGATATCATTCTTGTCGGTGTCATTGGATCCTAAAAATAGTCAGGAAGCAAAATAGTAACTCATATTTATGGCAAAACAATCAAATGTTGAGACAATGAATGACTCTTTGGATAAGACTTAACTCTTTTACTACTACTTGTACTCTTATTTGATGTGTTGATATCTCTTAAAAAATATTTCTTTCTTAAAATTTCAGTTTCTAATACATTGTTTTTCAATAATGATTATTTTTATAATAATGTAATTAAAAATATTATTCTTAGTTCAAAACTCATTTTAGTTGGCTATCTAAAAATATAAAAACTTCTTTAGCTAGTGATTTTTTTTCTCCATTTTGATATTTGACATTAGACATGTTAAATATCGGAGTTATTTGAATTATATGTAAATTATCCTTAACTTTTAAACCTTCTAAATAATTATAGATAATCATCAGATATTAATTAAGAAACACTACATGAAAAAAGGATAATATTTTTTCAATTCTCGTAGTGATAATTTTATTTTTGCACTATTCTCATAGGTGTTATTGGAACCTAAAAATAGCCACAAAGTAAAATAATAACTCATATTTATGGGAAAGCACAAAGGCTGACACGATATAAATAATTCTTTAATTACGATGTGATTCTTATACTACAACTTGAACTCTTATTTGGTATGATTTTATCTTTCAAAAAGTATTTTTATTTTGAAATTTTAATTTCTAAAACTTTATATGCATATTATAATAATGATTATCTTTATAATGATGCAAGTGAAGATATTTGTGATGACTCTTACTTATTTTTAAATTAAATTCTATGTTCTGAAGCCTTAAAAATCTCTCTTAGCATCACCTCGATTTATGTGCGCGGTCCGGGTGCGTAGCCGGAAAGTCTATATGTGAAAATCTGTGAAAAATAATAAAATTTGGCTTTGAAATAAATTAAATTGACTTCGGTCAACATTTTGGGTAAACAAATCCGGACCCGTGATTTGACGGTCTCGGAGGGTCCGTAGGAAAATATGGGACTTGGGCGTATGCCCAGAATCGAATTTCGAGGTCCCAAGCCCGAGAAATGAATTTTTGAAAGAAATTATTTTCTGAAAAATATAAAGGTTTTTGAAAGTGAATAGTTATGTGAAACCTGTGGTATCGGGCCCGTATCATGGTTCCGGAGCCCGGTACAGGTTCAATATGACTTATATGTGTTGTTGGTAAAGTTTGGTAAGAAACAGAATCCATTTGACGTGATTCGGACCTTAAATGCAAAATTTGATGTTTAAGAAGTTTTGGAAAATTTCGTTAATCTTGAAGTTTAATTCGATGTTCATGACGTTATTTTGGAGATTTGATTACACGAATAAGTTCGTAGTATATTTTTTTAGGTTGTGTGTATGTTTGGTTTGGAGCCCCGAGGGCTCGGGTGAGTTTTGGATAGGCCACGGGGTGTATTTTGGACTTAGAAAAAATTGCAGGTTTTCAGCGGTTGCATTTCAGGCCTGCATGCTTCACATTTGCGACGCTTGGCTCGCAAATGCGAAATCGCAAATGTGAGAGGCTTGTCGCCAATGAGAAAGAGGCCTAGGCCAGCTCATCCTTGCAATTTCGAGGGTTTCATCGCAAATGCGATCCCATCCCTTCCTAACCAGTGGTCGCAAATGTGACCTTATCATCGTATTTCCCAGCTCGCAAATGCGAAGTCTGCCTGTGCTTGAGGTCCCAAATGCGATCTATGCATCGCAAATGCGAAGTTGCAAATGCGACAGTCCAGATTTTCTGAAGGGTTCGCAATTGCGAACCCCTTGTTCGCAATTCCCATAACTGCAACCTACAACTTTTTATACTTAGACGAATTTCAACCCTTTTCCACATCTTTTCAAAACACAAACTCCCTAGGGCAATTTTTCCAAGAACAACTTCCAAATCAATTGTAAGTCAATTCTAACTCGTTTCCTTCAATCATTAACACATTTTGACATGATTTCAACTAAAAATTACTGATTTTCATGGGAAAAATTGGGAGTTTTGGGTAAAACCTAGTTTTTTCAAAAAAAAGGTATTTGGACCTCGATTTGAGGTCTGATTTAAAAACAAATTATATATTTGAGTTCATAGGCGAATGGGTAGTCGGGTTTTGGTTAGAACCTCGGGTTTTGACCACGTGGGCCCAGGGCTGATTTTTGACTTTTTGGGAAAAGCTTTAGAAAACTTATTTCCATTCATTAGAAATTGTTTATTTAGCATTCATTGATGTAATTAAGTAACTTGTGACTAGATACGAGCGAATTGGTGGTGAAATCATGAGGTAAAGCTATAGTTGAGGCTTGAACTGTGTTCGTGGCATCGAGGTAAGTGCTTGATCTAACCTTAGCTTGAGGGATTAGGAGTTGTGTCCTATTTGCTATGTGTTATTTGTTGAGTACGACATATAGGTATGGTGACGAGTATCTATACGTTGGTGTCAAGCATGTCCGTGGGTCTTATACTATGATTAATGTGACTCCATTTGTATTGTTCATGCCTTATGTGATGATCTTTATTGTTGAGCAAGGCTTGTGGAAGTAATATTGGTATTTGAATAGTGAAGGGCGTTGGCTCAAGTTGTAAAATGAACTGTGGAAGTATGATTGGCAATTGAACCTTATAGAGTATTGGCTCAAATGTGAAGTGAGTAGTGAAGTAAATGTGGAAAGGAAAAGAGAATAGGGTTATTATATTGTCTCCCTGGCCGGGATATTGATGTTTTGATATTGTTCCCTCGCTGGGATTTGATTGCTGTACTATTATTCCCTTACTTTTACTGTGATTTCATTTATATCCTTACCCTTCTTTCTTGTGATTACTGTGATGACCCGGCCCGTCGTCACGTGAGTTACCACCCCGTTTCCCCCATTTCTCCTTCCTTATGTTTCATTATAAGAGTCTTGGGTGAATGAGTTGAATTGGATTGGCTTTAGATGGAAAATGAGACACTTAGTCTCTTTAAGGAGGGCTTGTTTTGGAAAATTCAACCGGATGTTGACTTATGAGTTAGAGGGTTCAGATGTGATTTTCGGCAATTCAGTTATCTTCGGGGGATGATTTGTGATATAGGAGTGTGATCGGAATTTATTGGAGGTCCGGTGTGGAATTTGGCTTGAATTGGCGAAGTTAGTATTTTGGCGAATTCCGGTTGATAGGTGAGATTTTGATTCGAGGGTCGGAATGAAATTCCGAGAGTTGCTGTAGCTTTGTTAGGTGATTTTGGATGTGTGCGCAAAATTTCAGGTCACTCAGAGGTGTTTTGGTTGAGTTTTTGATCAAATGCGTGTTTCAGAAGTTTTTGAAGAACTTAGGCTTGAATTCGGTGAGAATTGATGATTTTAGTGTTGTTTGATGTGTTTTGATGATTGGAACAAGTTTGAATGATATTTTAGGATGTGTAGGTGCTTTTGGTTGAGGTCCCGGGGGCCTCGGGGTGATTTCGGATGGTCAATCGGACCAATTTTTGGCCTTTGAAGATTGCAGGTTTTCCAGCTATTTGTTGCAGAGAAATTTACCCTTCGGGTTCGCGTAAAGGGTCACGCGTTCGCGAAGAAGGAACTTGGGAGGCTTAAGGATTAGTCTTCGCGTGCGCGTGTGGGGGTCCGCATTCGCGGAGGGTTAGCTAATTGTGCATCGCGTTCGCGTGGCTGTAGCCGCGAATGCGTATAAGAAATTGAGTCCAGGGGGTTTTAGTCTTCGCGTTCGCGCCCATGCTGTCGCGTTCGCGTGCCCAGTTGTGAGTAAGCTTCGCATTCGCAGAACCTGGACCGCGTTCACGAAGGGCATTTTTGGGCTGATGTAATTTTGAGCATCGCGAACCCGAGAGAGCCCTCGCGTTCGCATAGAGGAAAATAAGTTTGGGCAGAAGGGTTTTATTAAACATTTCATCCGCGAACCAAGTCTTATTTCCACCATTTTTGAGCAACCTTAAGAGCTTTTGGATGGGAATTGAAGGTGATTTCGACTGGGCGTAATTGGAGGTGAGTTCTATGACCTAAATACATGATTTAATGGTAGAATTAACATAGAAATTTGTGCAAATTCATCAAAAGAGGGTAAAGCTAGGGCTTGAAAATTTGGTATTTCAAAGTGGGATTTGATGGGTTATATGGACTCGGATTTAGGAGTTTTTGTTATGTATAGATTCGTGACGAGATAAGGAATCCGGTGATGTTAATTTTCTAATTTTTTGAGAAGTGGGCCCGGGGCTCGGGTTTTGCCAATTTCGTGAATTTCAATATTTTTCAAGTCTTTTCGATTGGGTTATGTTTCCTTAGCCTATTGTAACGTATTCGTTGTGGTTTTGACCAGATTCGACGCGCGAGGAGGTCGATTTCCGAGGCAAGGGCATAGCGAGCTAGGATTTTGGCCGGTTTGAGTTGAGTAATGATAGTAAATGATATCCTGAGGTTTGAAACCCCGGATATGCACAACGTAGTGATATATTGAGGTGAAACACGTTCTTAATGGAAAGCGCGGGGTTGTTTACTACTGGGGATTGTGACTTGGTCCATCCTGTTTGATATTTTACCACGTATTTGACTGAGCTGTTTCGTTTATCATCATGCTTTGGGCTAGTTGCCATGTTTGAGGCCTCGTGCCGACTTGTAGAACCCTTAGGGGTATTATGACTTATTTTCCTCACTTTACTTATTGAAAAATTACATCCTTAGTCATGTTTCTATTTGTTTAAACAGTGTGAACCGGTTTCATAAGTGTAAATCCTATGAGAGAAATTTGTGGGCTGAGACCCCTATCTTATTCTATTGTGTCCTAAAATGACTGAGAGGGGTTGAGAATCCAACAGTGAGGATATTATATATATTAGATCGGGCTGCACGCCGCATATAATACTTATATGGATCAGGCTGCACGCCGCATCAATTGTTTATGTGGATCGGGCTGCGCGCCGCAGCAATATTGCGATTGGATTGTAGGAGCCCCTCCAGAGTCTGCACCCCCACAGTGAGCGCGGTTACCCATATGGATCGGGCTGCACGCTACAGCAAGATATGGATCGGGCTGCACGCTGCAGCAGTTACTATATGATATTATTCTGAGTGTGATCTTAGAGAGATTGAGCCCGAGGGGATGTTGTTGTGCTGAGCATTTGATACTGGGCCCGAGGGGCAGTTCTTTTCACTATTACTACTTAAATGATGTTTTACATAAGCCACCTGCCTTTTAAAACTGAGATATCATTTGACTTTCACTGGTTTTACTGCTTTAATTAATTTGCTGCTTGATATAGAACTGCCTTGTGCTGTTATGTGTTTTCTTATCTTCAGTTATTATTTATTATTATTACTCACTGGGTCGGAGTACTCACTTTACTACCTGCACCATGCGTGCAGATACAAGATTAGCAGAGTCTGCACCTGAGCACTGACATCCTTCCCAGATCAAGCAGCGAGATCGGAGCATCGAGGTAGCTGTTGGCATCCGCAGCCCTTTGACTCCGCTATTTTATGCTACTTCAGTTATTCCAGACTTGTATCACATATTCTGTTTTGTAGACTTATAGTAACTCTGTAGTAGCTCATGACTTGTAACACCCCGGTTTGGGCTGTGTCGGGATGGTTTCCCTTGTAATTATCGCTGTTTTCGCATTTATTGCTATGTTAAGCATGTGATAGAATTGTAAATGTTAATTAATTGCTTCAAAAGAGGTGTTGGCATTGTTCTGGCTGGCCTTGTCTTCAAGAGAGGCGCCATCACGACCGGGTTTGGGAATTGGGTCGTGACAAGTTGGTATTAGAGCCTAGGTTACTAGGTCTCGCCAGTCATGAGCTGGTTTAGTAGAGTCTCGCCGATCTATACGGAGACGTCTGTACTTATCCTCGAGAGGCTGCAGAACCTTTTAGGAAAACTTAACATTCTTGAAATTCTATCGTGCGAACTTGTTGATATGAGTACTAAACTTCTCTTTGTTCTATTCTCTTACAGATGGTGAGGACACGAGCTACCGGACGTGACGGCCGACCACCCGCACCACCCACTGAGGCCACTAGAGGCCGTGGACGCGGTCATGGTCGTGGAAGAGGTAGAGCAGCAGGGGCAGCACCTGTGGACCCTCTAGTTGCCCCAGCTCAGGACCAGGATCCAGTAGTACCAGTTAAGGCACCAGCTGTGCCCATTGTGATTCTGGGCCTTCAGGAGATATTGGCTCAGATCTTGACAGTTTGCACGGGCCTGGCTCAGGTGGTTTCAGCCACCACAGTAGCAGGAGCTACTTCACAGGCCGGGGGAGGCAATCAGACCCCCGCTGCTTGCACACCTGAGCAGGTAGTGCAGGGATTACAGAATCAAGAGGCACCTCCAGCTTAGCCAGTTGCTCCAGTGCAGGAGTTCAGGGTTCCAGTTATGCCTGAGGACGAGCATCGTCGCCTTGAGAGGTTTCGTAGACTCCAGCCTCCGACATTTAGTGGAGCTGAGGGCGAGGATACCCAGGGTTTTCTTGACAGGTGTCAGCGTATGCTCCGTACAGCGGGGATCCTTGAGTCCAACGGTGTGGCTTTTACTACTTTTCAGTTTACTGGGGATGCCTTCACATGGTGGGAGGCGTATGAGCGGCGTAGGCCGGTTGGTGCAGCACCTTTGATTTGACATGAGTTCTCTACTCTCTTCTTGGAGAAGTATGTACCGCAGTCCCGCAGAGAGGAGCTGCGCAGATTGAGTGGCTATGGCAGGGAGATATGACAGTGTCCCAGTATGAGATGATATTTTTAGAGTTGGCTCGCCATGCAGTTTGGCTGGTTCCGATAGATTGTGAGCGTATCCAGAGGTTTGTTGATGGTATCAACTACCCTCTTCGTGTTCTTATAACTAGGGAGCGAGTGCTGGGTGCCACATTCGAGGAGGTGGTCGATATAGCTCGAGCGATTGAGGCGGTTCACCGTCAGGATCGAGATGAGAGAGAGGCCAAGAGGCCTCGAGGTTTTGGTAGTTACAGTGGTGCTCCTTCGAGGGGCCAGTTCCAGCAGGGTTGGGTTCATTTTTTTAGGCCCGCTCAGTAAGCCCGTTTCGAGTATCGCAGGGCATCTTCAGGTCGTGGTTATCAAGGTTCTCAGCAGAGTCAGCCATCTCTCAGCACTCTTCCAGCACAGAGTTCACCTCGTGCTCCGTCTGCTCAGGGTTCTTTCAGGCCGAGTGCATCAGCTAGTCACTCCGGCGCGAGGGGTTCCCTTCAGTCCCAGTCCCCAACACCTGGGAGTTGCTATGAGCGTGGAGAGTTTGGGCATATGCGGAGGGAGTGTCCTCGTTGTGATGCTAGCTCATCTCAGCAGAGGGGTCAACCCTCATCTTCTGGTCCAGTTTCTTCAGCACCCGCCCGCCAGCTAGGGGTGAGGGTCAGGCAGCCAGGGGTCGCCCCAGAGGCACAGGTCTATCGGGCGGTGGTTAGGCTCACTTTTTTGCTCTTCAGGGCAGGACAAATGCCATTGCTTCAGATGCCGTCATTACAGGTATTATTTCAGTCTGCCACAGGGATGCCTCAGTCTTATTTGATCCCGGTTCCACCTATTCTTATGTGTCCTCATATTTTCCTCGTCATTTGGGTACGACCCGAGGGTGTCTTGCTTTATCTGTTCATGTATCTACCCCAGTGGCGATACTATTATTGTAGACCATGTGTATCGGTCATGTCTGGTGACTCTTGGGGGTCTGGAGACCCGAGTTGATCTATTGCTATTGAGCATGGTAGATTTTGATGTTATTTTGGGCATGGACTGGCTATCTCTGTGTCATGCTATTCTGAACTGTCATGCTAAGATAGTCACTCTGGCTATACCGGGTGTACCGAGGATCGAGTGGCGTGGCATGACTGACTATGTTCCTAGTAGGGTTATCTCATTCCTAAAGGCTCAGCGTATGGTTGGGAAGGGTTGTCTTTCATATTTGGCATTTGTGAGGGATGTTAGATCCGAGAATCCTAGCATTGATTCTGTCCCAGTTGTGAGGGAGTTTCCCGATGTTTTTCCTGTATACGTGCCGAGCATGCCACCGGACAGGGATATTGATTTTGGTATTGACCTGCCACCGGTTTCTTAGCCCATTTCCATTCCGCCATATCGTATGGCACCAGCGGAGTTGAAAGAATTGAAAGATCAGCTTCAGGAACTCCTAGATAAGGGGTTCATTTGGCCTAGTGTGTCACCGTGGGGTGCACCGATTCTATTTGTGAAGAAGAAGGATGGCACCATGAGAATGTGCATTGACTACAGGCAATTGAACAAAGTAACAGTGAAGAATAAATATCCTCTGCCTCGCATTGATGATTTATTTGACTAGCTTCAGGGAGCGAGGGTGTTCTCCAAGATTGATCTCCGTTCTGGCTATCACCAGTTGAAGATCAGGGATTCTGATATTATGAAGACTGCTTTCAGGACTAGATATGGGCACTATAAGTTTCTTGTCATGTCTTTCGGGCTGACTAATGCCCCAGCAATGTTCATGCATTTGATGACGATCGTATCTGGATTTATTCGTTATTGTTTTTATTGATGATATTCTGGTGTACTCGCGTAGCCAGGAGGAGCACACATAACATTTGCGAGTTGTATTGCAGAGATTGAGGGAGGAGAAGCTTTATGCAAAGTTCTCCAATGGCTCAGCTCAGTAGCCATCTTGGGGCACGTGGTGTCCAGCGAGAGTATTCAGGTCTACCCGAAGAAGATAGAGGCGGTGCAGAGTTGGCCTAGATCGACCTCAGCCACAGAGATTCGTAGTTTCCTTAGGTTGGCAGGTTATTATCGCCGGTTTGTTCAGGGATTTTCCTCTATTGCATCGCCCTTGACCAAGTTGACTCAGTAGGGTGCTCCATTTGTGTGGTCGGACGAGTGCGAGGAGAGCTTTCAGAAGCTCAAGACAGCTTTGACCACGGCTCCAGTGTTGGTGTTGACATCAGCTTTAGGTTCTTACACTCTATATTGTGATTCTTCGAGAGTTGGGATCGGATGTGTATTGATGTAGGAGGGTAGAGTTATTTCTTATGCTTCTCGTTAGTTGAAGCCCCGCGAGAAGAACTACCCTGTACATGATTTGGAGTTGGATTCTATAGTTCACGCTTTGAAGATTTGGAGGCACTACTTGTATGGAGTATCTTGTGAGGTATTCACTGATCATCACAGTCTTCAGCATCTATTCAAGCAAAAGGATCTTAATTTGAGGCAGCGGAGGTGGCTAGAGTTACTTAAAGATTTTGACATTACCATTCTGTATCACCCAGGGAAGGCCAATGTAGTGGCTGATGCTTTGAGCCGAAAGGTAGTTAGTATGGGGGGCTTGGCATACATTCCAGTTGGGGAGAGGCCCTTTCAGTTGATGTTAAGGCTTTGGCCAATCGGTTGGTAAGACTAGATATTTCGGAGCCCAATCGGGTCTTGGCTTATGTGGTTTCTCGGTCTTCCTTATATGATCGCATCAGAGAGCGCCAGTATGATGACCCATATTTTCTTGTTCTTAAGAACAGGGTCCAGCATGATGATGCCAGGGATGTGACCATTGGTGATGACGGCGTGTTGATGATGCAGGGTCGGATTTGTGTGCCCAACATGGATGGGCTTCAGGAGTTGATATTGGAGGAGGCCCACACCTCGCGGTATTCCATTCATCCGGGTACCGCGAAGATGTATCTGGATTTGAGGCAGCACTATTGGTGGAGAAATAAGAAGAAGGATATTATAGGATTTGTGGCTCGGTGTCTCAACTGTCAGCAGGTAAAATACGAGCACCAGAGACCGGGTGGTGTACTTCAGTGGATGATTATTCCAGAGTGGAAATGGGAGAGGATTACTATGGATTTTGTGAGTGGTCTCCCTTTCGAAGTCCGATTCGATTTGGGTGATTGTGGACCGGCTGACCAAGTCCGCGCACTTCATTCCGGTATGTGATACCTATTCTTCGGAGTGGCTGGCAGGGATCTTTATCCGGGAGATTGTTCGATTGCATGGTGTTCCAGTGTCTATTATCTCAGATAGAGGTACTCAGTTTACTTCTCAGTTCTGGAGGATATTTCAGCGAGAGTTGGGTACGCAGGTAGAGTTGAGCACAACATTTCATCCTCAGATAGACGGGCATTCCGAGCGTACCATTCAGATATTGGAGTACATGTTGCGTGCCTATGTTATTGATTTTGGAGGGTCTTGGGATGAGTTTTTGCCGCTTGCAGAGTTTTCCTACAACAACAGTTATCAGTCGAGCATTCAGATGGCTCCGTACGAGGCATTGTATGGGAGGCGGTGTAGATCTCTGATTGGATGGTTCGAGAACGGCGAGGCTAGACTATTGGGGATAGAGTTGGTTCAGGATGCCTTAGAGAAGGTGAAGTTGATTCAGGAGAGGCTCCGTACAGCCAGGTCGCGTCAGAAGAGCTATGCGGACCGGAAGGTTCGGGATGTGTCTTATATGGTTGGTGAGAAGGTCTTGCTGAAGGTTTTGCCCATGAAGGGTGTTATGCGGTTTAGGAAGAAAGGGAAGCTGAGTTCGCAGTTTATTGGACCTTTTGAGGTACTTAGGAGGATTGGGGAGGTGGCTTATGAGCTTGCCTTGCCACCCAGCTTGTCAGGTGTGCATCCGATATTTCATGTATCTATGCTCCGGAAGTATGTTGGGGACCCGTCTCATGTATTTGATTTCAGCACTGTTCAGTTGGATGATGACTTGACCTATAATGTGGAGCCCGTGGCTATTTTGGGTCGTCAGGTTCGAAAGTTGAGATCAAAGGATATAGCTTCGGTGAAAGTGCAGTGGAGAGGTCGGCCCGTGGAGGAGGCTACTTGGGAGACCGAGCGGGAGATGCGTAGCAGATATCCTCACCTATTTGATGCTGCAGGTATGTTTCTTGACCCGCTCGAGGACGAGCGTTTGTTTTAGTTGGGGAGGATGTGACGACGCGGCCCGTCGCCATGTGAGTTACCGCCCCGTTTCCCCTATTTCTGCTTCCTTATGTTGCATTATAAGAGTCTTGGGTGAATGAGTTGAATTGGTTTGGTTTTAGATGGAAAATGAGACACTTAGTCTCTTTAAGTAAGACTTGTTTTAGAAAAGTCAACCGGATGTTGACTTATGAGTTAGAGGGCTCGGATGTGATTTTCGGCAATTCGATTAGCTTCGGGGGATGATTTGTGACTTAGGAGTGTGAGAAATTTATTTTGGAGGTCCGGTGTAGAATTTGGCTTGAATTGGCGAAGTTAGTATTTTGGCGAATTCCGGTTGATAGGTGAGATTTTGATCCGAGGGTTGGAATGGAATTCCGAGAGTTGCTGCAGCTTCGTTAGGTGATTTTGGATGTGTGTGCAAAATTTCAGGTCATTCGGAGGTGTTTTGGTTGGGTTTTTAATCAAATGCGTGTTTCAGAAGTTTTTGAAGAACTTAGGCTTGAATTCGGTGAGAATTGATGATTTTAGTGTTGTTTGATATGTTTTGATGATTGGAACAAGTTTGAATGATGTTTTAGGATGTGTAGGTTCTTTTGGTTGAGGTCCCGGGGGCCTCGGGGTGATTTCGGATGGTCAATCAGACCAATTTTGGCCTTTGAAGATTGCAGGTTTTCCAGCTATTTGTTACAGAGAAATTTACCCTTCGCGTTCGCGTAAAGGGTCACGCGTTCGCGAAGAAGGAACCTGGGAGGCTGAAGAATTACTCTTCGCGTTCGCGTGTGTGGGTCCGCGTTCGCAGAGGGTTAGCTAATTGTGCATCGCATTCGCGTGGTAGTAGCCGCAAACGCGTATAAGGAATTGAGTCCAGGGGGTTTTAGTCTTCACGTTCGCGCCCATGCTGTCGCGTTCGCGTAGCCAGTTGTGAGTAAGCTTTGCGTTCGCGAAGGGCATTTTTGGGCTGATGGAATTTTGAGCATCGCGAATGCGAGAGAGCCCTCGCGTTCGCATAGAGGAAAATAAGTCTGGGCAGAAGGGTTTTATTAAACATTTCATCCTCGAACCAAGTCTTATTTCTACCATTTTTGAGCAACCTTAAGAGCTTTTGGACGGTAATTGAAGGTGATTTCGACTGGGCGTGATATACATGATTTAATGGTAAAATTAACATAGAAATTTGTGGAAATTCAACAAAAGCGGGTAAAGCTAGGGCTTGGAAATTTGGTATTTCAAAGTAGGATTTGATGGGTCATTTGGACTCGGATTTAAGAGTTTTTGGTATGTATAGACTCGTGACAAGATAAAGAATCCGGTGATGTTAATTTTCTAATTTTTTGAGAAGTGGGCCCGGGGCTTGGGTTTTGCCAATTTCGTGAATTTCGATATTTTTCGAGTCTTTTCGATTGGGTTATGTTTCCTTAGCCTATTGTAACATATTCATTGTGGTTTTGACCAGATTCGACGCGCGAGGATGTCGATTTGCGAGGCAAGGGCATAGCGAGCTAGGATTTTGGCCGGCTTGAGGTGAATAATGATAGTAAATGATATCTTGAGGGTTTGAAACCCCGGATGTGCACAATGTAGTGCTATATTGAGGTGAAACACGCGCTTAATGGCGAGCGCGGGGTTGTTTACTACTGGAGATTGTGACTTGGTCCGCCCCGTTTGATATTTTACCGCGTATTTGACTGAGTTGTTTCGTTATCATCATGCTTTGGGCTAGTTGCCATGTTTGAGGCCTCGTACCGACTTGTAGAACCCTTAGGGGTATTATGACTGATTTTCCTTACTTTACTTATTGAAAAATCACATCCTCAGTCATGTTTCTATTTGTTTAAACAATGTGAACCGGTTTCATAAGTGTAAATCCTATGAGAGAAATATGTGGGCTGAGACCCCTATCTTATATTATTGTGTCCTAAAATAACTGAGAGGGGTTGAGAACCCAACAATGAGGATGTTATATATATTGAATCGGGCTGCACGCCGTAGCAAATACTTATATGGATCGGGCTGCACGCCGCAACAGTTGTTTATGTGGATCGGGCTGCGTGCTGCAACAATATTGCACTTGGGCTGTAGGAGCCCCTCTGGAGTCTGCACCCCCACAGTGAACGCGGGTACCCATATGGATCGGGCTGCACGCCGCAGCGAGATATGGATCGGGCTGCACGCCACAACGGTTACTATATGATATTATTCTGAGTGTGATCTGAGGGAGATGTAGCCCGAGGGGCTGTTGTTGTGCTGAGCGGTTGATACTGGGCCCGAGGGGCAGTTCTTTTCACTATTACTACTGAAATGCTTTTTTACCTGAGCCACCTGCCTTTAAAAACTGAGATTTCATTTGACTTTCACTGGTTTTACTGCTTTAATTAATTTGCTGCCTGATATAGAACTGCCTTGTGCTGTTATGTGTTTTTTTATCTTCAGTTATTATTTATTATTATTACTCACTGGGTCGGAGTACTCACTTTACTACCTGCACCATGCGTGCAGATACAAGATTAGCAGAGTCTGCACCTGAGCACTGACATCCTTCCCAGATCAGGCAGCGAGATCGGAGCATCGAGGTAGCTGTTGGCATCCGCATCCCCTTGACTCCACTATTTTATGCTACTTCAGTTATTCCAGACTTGTATCAGATATTCTATTTTGTAGACTTATATTAACTCTGTAGTAGCTCATGACTTGTGACACCCCGGTTTGGGCTATGTCGGGATGGTTTCCCTTGTAATTATCGCTATTTTTGCATTTATTGCTATGTTAAGCATGTGATAGAATTGTAAATGTTAATTAATTGCTTCAAAAGAGGTGTTGGCATTGTTCTGGCTGGCCTTGTCTTCAAGAGAGGCGCCATCACGACCGGGTTTGGGAATTGGGTCGTGACAAGTATTTACGACTTAGTATTGGTGTTAGATGAGGTACTTAGATGTTGGAACAAGTTTGGTTAGAGTTGTTTCCTCCTTGTCGGGGCATAGTTACCTATACTGTTGATTCCTTTGACGGGATAGTGTAGTTCCTTATTGATCCCTAGCCGCGACTCTTGTTATGGTTGTTGTTGATTGTATATTTGGATTGGGTTGCACGCTGAAACAATGATATATTTGGATCGGGTTGCACGCCGCAATAATGATATATTTGGATCGGGTTGCACACTGCAACAAAGATATATTTGGATCGGGTTGCATGCCGCAATAATGATATATTTGGATCGGGTTGCACGACGCAACAATGGTATGATTGGATCGGGTTGCACACTGCAACAGTGATAAATGATATGGATCAGGATGCACGCCGCAACACTGTTGTCACATGTTGGGATAGGGTTGCGCGCCGCAACAATTGTTGATAGAAAGTGTTTATGGATGGTATACAAGTTCCTTATTGTTTCACTGTGAATTCTAAGTTGTCCTTATGCCTTTAGTCTTGACTTACTGTTGATACTAATATATCCCGCAGCATTTACCCCCTCCCATCTTTACTTGTTTATTCTTGTTTTATCTTCAGCTATATATTATATAACTGTGCAGGTTTATTTGGTAGTCTGATCCTAGCCTCGTCACTACTTCGCCGAGGTTAGGCTAGGCACTTACCAACACATGGGGTCGGTTGTGCTGATACTATACTCTGCACTATTTTGTGCAGATCCTAGTGCTGCAGATTTTAGACCGCAGTGAGGTTTCAACTTCCTACTTACCAGGCGACCCGATGTAGTCCTGCAGGCGTCCGTAGGCCTTGGCGTCTCCCTCCATATATTTTTTTCCTACTTCTATTATGTAGTTCTAGAGACAATATTTTGTTATTTCTTTCAGACCCTTATTTATAGTACTCTTAGACAGTCTGTGAAGTTGTGACACCAAATCTTGGGTGGTTTTGATATGTGATGGTATTAGCGGTATTGTTAAGTTTAGAATTTATTTCTTCCGCATTTTAAGTTATGTTGCTATAAGCTGTTGATGCTAAGTCATTAAATAAAACAAAAAGGGAAGACAAGTCAAATGGTTCAGTTAGTTGGCTTGCCTAGCTTTCATTAGTAGGCGCCATCACGACTCCCGAGGGTGAAAAATTCGGGTCGTGACAATATTATCCTTAATTTAAAATTCACTTTAATCGGCTATCTAAAAATTTAATTGATTCTTTGGCCGGATTTATTTCAGTATGACTCCACTTTAAGTTTATTGATATCCCTAGCCCCAAAATCTGAATTTTTAATACCCTATATATACAAAAAAATTTGTTCTTTGAATCATTAAATATTAAATTAGTTGATTATTATTATAAAACATTGCATATATTTCTTAAAATTGTCAAGTAGTTTATTTTTCGACACCATATTTGGCTTAACCTCAATGCAAACTACTCAAATTGTATTCCAATTCAAATTCGAATATCATATCAGTTTGTTAATAATATTAATTTTTTTAAAACGATACATAATGTAAAATAAAAAAAGTATTCTAAGATATCCTTATCTTATAATCTATGTATTTGTGTTATATTTGAAATCGATGAGATTAACTTTCAAATTTTTTATACTCAACAAAGATGAAACATAAGAAGAAATTTGTTGTCTTCTTTTATTTCTCGTTTTTAGATCTTTCTAATATTTTTTTCAATATTTATTTTATTTTATCTTATTTTTTATGTCATAATTTATTTTGTTGCAAAAAATTATTTTATTTCACTATAAAAGGATGAGTTTTAATAAAAATTATCTACATATGAACTTTAATTATATTTTTAGTCTTTGGTTGAAATTATTTCATATTTTTCTTTTGGCTTTATTTAATCAACCTAAATAGGTGCTCACCTGACCACTTAAATTAAAATATTGAATGATGTGTAATTTATATATAATCCATATATAATATATGTATAACCATGTGTTATCGGTATATCATCTATTTATATTAGCTATAAAAAGTAAAAATAAATATGGCCGGATATTATGTAAATATTCCATGAGATTTTGATTTTTTGAGTTTATCTATGATATAACTTTTATTATAATAATTTTAAAACTCTCTACTTGTCACGACCCCGGTTCGCCCTACGTGAACAATCGTGATGGCACTTAGTCTCTACGACTAGGTAAGCCTAAATTGCGAAAGAAAAACCAAATTTGCGGAAGTAAAACAATTTAAAGTAGAAATGAAGTATTAAACAACGTTTAAAAGTGCCGCTCAGCATACACAGTATTTAACTCTCAAAATCAATATATATATATCCAAGACCCGGAAACCCACAAATCACAAGTTTAGGATACTACATAACTCTAAACTCCAGAATGTCTGACAAAGAACATAAATACAGAAGGGCTAATACTAAAAAGTAAGAATCGAAAGGGACTCCTCGATCTGCAGGCATGGCATGTCACGATCCAAAATCCACTAAGGGTCGTGGTGGCGCCGGACACCTCTGTCAGGAAAGCCAAATAAATTATCAATTAAATTCTCTTTTAATACCTTTGAAAAACTAGGATTTTCCTTCCATTTTTCATAATTAAAACAATCTCTACTTCAATTCAAATTAAGTAATAACTACTACACATCTTTCAAAAACCATCGCAGAACCCGGTGTCATAAGTGCATGGGCATCTATTGATAAGAAAAATAAAATACAACATCTGTCTGAAATACATTGGATAGGGAATAAATATAAAAATGCTGAAAGGAACGACACTAGCTGCGGGTCGCCTCGAACAATGCAGCTCACCTAGTCCCAGAATCATCCGCGCTGCTACGCCCAGTAGGCTGCTAGGAATACATATACCTCTGCAACAAAAATGCACAGAAGTATAGTATGAGTACGTAAACAATGTGTACTCTATGAGTATCCTGCCTAATCTCGAAGAAGTAGAGATGAGACGGTCAACTTCGACACTTACTAGAGGTCGATTATCAATATCCTAGAAATGTGAGGAAAGATCATGGATTTATATAATAGTTCCAATTCGCGAAGCCAGAAAACAGGTAAACACCTTCAACAATTAATCAAGGCTTCCAAGGTTTATTATTTATTATCTTATCAATTTATATCAAGCCACGAAGGCAAATTTCACATTTAAAATTCCCAAACGAAAAATAACATGTGCAAATCACACCGAGGCGACGGCCCGATCCAACGGGAATGTAAAGTGTGCACTGCCGAGGGTCGAACGGCCCGAACCATAGATGCATCTATTTAATCTGCCGAGGTTTTCGGCCCGTTCCATAAATAAACACATACCCTGCTCGCGAATCATGCATGCGACGCAGGTACACATAAAATACATGCTCAAGTAGCCAATTAAGTATTCATCGGGGTATTTATCCAAATAAGACAATTTCTCTTTTTAATAGTTCAGGAAAAATGATGTTTAATCTCTTTTTAAATTCCTTTACCAATCCAAGATGATTTAAATAATACAAGCTATCAATGGGTTCATAAATAATCCAAGTATAACATGCTTATGGGTCCTAACTACCCGGACACTAGCATAATAGTAGCTACGCACGGACTCTCGTCAGCTCGTGCGTACGTAGCCCCCACAAATAGGAGCACATAGTCAATTATTATACCTATGTGGACATTTCCCTCTTACATGGTTAGAAAGGAGACTCACCTCGCTCCGAAGATCCATAACGGCCTCCAAGCCTTCCCGACGACTCGAATCGTTGTCAAATGTCCCGAAACTAGCCAAATAACGGCAAACTAATGAGAATATACTCGAGTACTTGTTAAAAATTCAAATTATATAAATCCCCAACTCCGCTTAGTGAAATGACCAAAATGCCCTCGGGCCCACGTGCCCGGATTCCAAAATTTCTCGAAGATATACACTACCTATAGCTTCACTAGCTCAAATATATAATTTACTCCTAATTTCATGCTCAAATTCGTGGTAAAATCCAATTTATCAAGTTTCTAGGTTTTCTTCCAAAAATCCCAATTTTCCCCACAATTTTCATGCCTAATTCCATGATATAATCTTGTATTTAACTTGGAAATGAGTAGGGGTAACTTACCTTAACATAGATGACGAAATCCCCCTTTGAAGCTCTCCAAAAATCGCCCCAAGCCATGAGAAAATGAGAGAAATGAACTCAAATCACGATTTAAAACAACCTTTCTGCCTCTAGGTATTTCCGTACCTGCGGTCAATTGACCGCTTCTGCGGTTCTGTAGGTGCGGTCCAAATGCCGCTTTTGCGGTTCCCCTAGACCACTTCCCTTTTCGCTTCTGTGATGCACCTTCCGCAGATGCGGTCCCACTTCTGCGGAACTTTGACCGCATCTGCGGTCCTTTCCATAATGCCCTCTTCCGCTTCTGCGATTTCTTTTTCGCAGATGCGGTCCCGCTTCTGCGGAACCTTGACCGCATCTGCGGATTCAGCCTAGCCGCCCCAAACCGCTTCTGTGATAACACCACCGCTTCTGCGGGGCCGCTTCTGCGGTCCCATTTCCGCAGAAGCGGAAAAACCAGCAACCAGCAAACTCCAGCCTGCCCAAAAATCCATTTTTGATCCGTTAACCGCCCGGAATCCACCCGAGGCCCCCGGGACCTCAACCAAACCTTCCAACCAATCCCAAAACGTCTTACGGACTTGCTCGAGGCCTCAAATCATATCAAACAACGCTAAAACCATGAATTACATCCCGATACAAGCTTTATGAACTTTGAACTTTCCAACTTCTACTTCCGATGTTTAAACCTACCAACTCACGTCCGATTGACCTCAAATTTTGCACATAAGTCATATTTGACATTACAGACTTACTCCAGCTTTCATCAAAATCTGTCTATGTGCTTGGTCATATGTATCATTCAGTCCATCTAGGAACTGCATAAGTCTTTGTTGCTGTAAAAGAGTCATGTGCTCTTTGGACTTTGGACAACCACAGTCCGGATATGGCACTAAAACATCATACTCCGCCCATAGCTCCTTCAATTTTATGAAATATACAACCACAGAATCAGCTCCTTGAGAAAGCCACGAGATCGATCTGTGTAGTTAAAAAATTCGAACTCGATTTACTTTATCAAATCGCTCCTGTAGTTCTTCCCAAACAGCATAAGCATCTGATGCATAGATGATTCCACTAAGTAGATCTTTCGAAACAGAGTTCATAATCCAGCTGTGCACTATTGCATTGCAAGTCTCCCATTCCTCATGGAGATTTTTATCGAATGCCTCTTTCGTACACACTCCTATTACAAACCCTAGCTTCCGCTTAGCCTTGAGAGCAAGGCGCATCGATCTGCTCCATAATCCATAATTCTCCGATCCTGTGAGCTGAATTGGGATTAGAACCAATCCAGGCGTGTCTGAAGATTGGAGGAAGAGTGGATGAGTGTGATCGATTTTCACTAGTGCTTCTGTTGTTGTTTCTGGTGCCATTGATGTTCATGCAAAAAATTCGAAGACTAGAAATCGATTTAGAAACAAAGAAGAAGATGAATACAGTCAAGCTATTGAGTGATTGAAGAAAGTCCACAATATCACGGATCAATCTCCACGCTCTGATACTATGTTAGAAACCGCCATTGGAGAGAACAGAACACGTGAGGAAGAAGAAGGGAGAATTTGGAAAATTTCCAAACCTTTTTTGTATTAACTGAAGTAGTTATATACAACTAATTGTAAAGAACTAAAAATAATAAGAGATCCCCTAACTCCTAGTAATTACAATTGAGTCCTATTTACAACTAACTTCTATTCCAGCTTCTAATTCTTCTAACTTCCAATATTTCATATGTCCTATTTTAATCTTTTCTATGTCAACACTTTTTAATACATCGAACATAGGAAAATTGTATTTAGCATACAAAGCACAAAACCAATAGTGTTGTTTATAGTTTGTATAGAGCACTATCCAACCTTCTACAACTTGATCGTATCCAAAAGATTATCAAGTATTAGTATATTATTAGTTTTTCCTAGTATGATAAACCAAACATAAAAGAAAAGAAATCACGTCTATTTATTAAAATTAAGAAACAAAATATCTAACTTCAACCATAGTCGATTTTTTCTTAAACTTTACCAAATCAATTTGAAAAATGATCTCAGTTTCAAGATATAACTATTACTCCTCAACATCAAATAAACCATCAGATTGCCGAATAGTAACTTAGTTCATTAAAAAAGCACATTTAAAGTAGATTTAAGTTTGTCGAGTGTTTGTCATGAATGACGCGATTACAATTGAAAAACACCAAATGCAGATGTAGATACTAATTAGAGATCTATTCTAGTTTTTTTTAAACCAAAATAACTATAAATTTAGTAGACTTTTCCTTAAAATAATATCATCGATATTTTTCACCATTGAATGTCACGACCTCAGTTCGCCCTCCGTGAACTGTCGTGACGGCACCTAGTCCCTACGACTAGGTAAGCCTAACAAGTGCGGAAAAACAATCGAAACCTTGTAGAAATTATAACTTAAAACCAAGATTTAACAAAATGGAAACGAAATGTAAAATTCAACTCGGCACATACAACACAATATCTCAAACCTCTACAATACTATCCCAAAACCCGAAAACTCATTAGAACATAAGCTGAGAGAAATATAGTAAAATGCTCTAACTCCAGAATGTCTACATCAACAGTATGATAGAAGGGCTAATGCTACAAGATAGAATAAAGATGGAGACTCTTCGGTCTGCGGATGTGGTAGATGTACCTCGAAGTCTCCAAAGCTCTCCCTGCCTCAAGGATGGTAAGCCTGTGCAGCAGTACCTGGATCTGCACATGAAAAACATGCGCAGAAAGGGCATGAGTACACCAAAGCGGTACTCAGTAAGTGCCAAGCCTAACCTCGGTTGGGTAGTGATGAGGAAAGTCAGGGCCCTACTGAGATAAATATATATAATGAAAAGACGGTGCAATAAGCAGTAAAACAATCGATAATAAGGATCTACATACTATAATAGTAGTGCAATAACGGAAATAGAGATAAAGGCAAACTACAAGGAAATACCCCTCACAGAAAGATAAATAATCGGGATCTCTTGGTATCCTCAATATACACACTAGGGATCTCTTAGTATCCTCAATACATATGACGTGGATCTCTTGGTATCCCGAGGATCTCTTAGTATCCTCAATACACATGCCGGGGATCTCTTGGTATCCCGCACCTCAATCCAGATCATAATTACGCACAGGGGTTCTCCCGGAATGCCATCCTATAGTCCCAAATTACAACACACAGCAGCAGCTCAAGGATATTAAATGTAACGACCCGACTGGTCGTTTTGAGCCCTAGCGCATTGTTCAGCAGTCCGAGGCCATGAGCAGCTTCATTTCAAGTGTTATGACTTGTACGTGTGGTCGAAATTTAACTTTGGGAAGTTCAGAGTTGATTTTGAAAGAAAATTCTCATTTCAAAAGCTTAAAGTTGGAAGAATTGATTAGGATTGGATTTTTCAGTAAAGGACCTCGGAATTGGGATATGAAGGTTCCATCAGGCTCGCATGATGATTTCGAACTTGGGCGTATGCCTGGATCGGGTCTTGGTTGACCCGAGAGCATTTTGGCGCCGATTGTGGAAGTTAGCATTTTGGAGGAAATTTTATAAGTTTGGCTTGAAGTGCATTACAGTGTTATTAATGTCAATTTGAGATTCTGAGTCTGTGAATAGCACCGTATGGTGAGTCTGGATTTGGGAGCGCGATCGAAAGTGAAATCGGAGGTCCGTAGGTCATTTTGTAGCCATTTGGCTAAAGTTAGAAATTTGAAGGTTTTTGAGAAGTTTGACCGGAAGTGAACTTTTTGATATCAGGGTCGGATTCCGGTTCCGAAAGCTGGAGTAGGTCCGTGATATCGAATATGACTTGCGTGCAAAATTTGAAGTCATTCGGACGTGATTTGATAGGTTTAAACATCGAAAATAGAAGTTTGAAATTCTAAAGTTCATAAAGTTTGGATTGGAGGTTGATTCATAATTTTAGCATTGTTTGATGTGATTTGAGGCCTCGAGCAATTCCGTAATATGTTTTGGGAGTGGTTGTGATTGGTCGGGGTCCCGGGGGCCTCGGGATGATTTCGGATGGTTGACGGAGGGATTTTGGAAGTTGGATGATATCAATTTTTTTTTGCTGCTTCTGGTATTCCCGCTTCTGCGGAAACGGGACCGCAGAAGCGGCGTCGCAGGTGCGAAGAGAAAACCGCAGAAGCAGTTTTTGGTTTGGTGCAGCAGACTCCGCAGACGCGGTGGTTTTTCCGCAGAAGTGGAACCGCATTTGCGAGCGAAGGACCGCAAAAGCGGAAAGTTTTGACTCTAGTGGAAGCCGCAAGAGTGGCAGATGGTCCGCAGAAGCGGGACCGCGTAAGCGAAAATTCTTCCGCAGAAGCGAAAAAGTGCTGGAGGCAGAGAATTGTTTTTAATTTGGGATTTGGCCATTCTTCTCCCATTTTTCACTTGGCACGGGCGATTTTGGAGAGCTTCAAGAGGGATTTCGGTCATCAACGTCAAGGTAAGTTATCCCCACCTATTTTGAGTTAAATACATCAATTATGTATGGATTTGAGCATGAAATTGGTAGAAAACTTGGGGTTTGAGGGAAGACCTAGAAAATTATTATTCATGGAATTTAACCATCATTTGGGGTATGGAATTAGGAGAAAATCATATATTTGAGTTCATGAGGCTATGGGTAAACTTTATCTTCGAAAAATTTCAGAATCCAGGCACGTGGGCCCGAGGGCATTCTTGTCAACTTTTTGATCGGGGTTAGGAATAGTTATAAATTGGATTATAATGGGTACCTTAGCATATATTAATGGATTTGCATAATTATTGGCTAGTTTTGGAGCGTTGTGCATCGATTTGAGTCTTCGGAAGGGTGTGGAATGCCGGTTATGGACCTTCAGAGCAAGGTGAGTCTACTTTCTAACCTTGTAAGAGGGAATTGTCCCCATAGGTAAGTTAATTGGTTAAGTGCTCCTATTTGTGGGGGCTACGTACACATAAGGTGACGAGAGTCCGTGCGTAGCTACTATTATGCTATTGTCCGGGTAGTCTAGGACCCAAAAGCATGCTATACTTGGATTAATTGTAAACTTATCGACATTTGAATTGCTTAAATCACCTCGAGTTAGTAAATAAATTTCCACAAAAGATTAAAATTCATTTTCAAAAATCTTTAAAAGAGAATTGACTTTTCTATGGATAATTATTCCTGGTTGACTACTTGATTGATCGTCTGTGTGTGTTTAATTTTGGAACGAGCCGAACACCTCGG
The DNA here is from genome assembly GCA_026770625.1 of Nicotiana glauca. Lineage (NCBI taxonomy): Eukaryota > Viridiplantae > Streptophyta > Magnoliopsida > Solanales > Solanaceae > Nicotiana > Nicotiana glauca. Next base: position 350,768 of record MU701633.1, on the reverse strand, counting down.
CAGATTAAATAGATGCATCTATAGGCGCGTCGTCGACCCTTGGCAAGTGCACAATTATTTCTGTTGGATAGGGCCATCACCTCGGCATAATATGTGCATGCTTGTATTACTGCTTTGAACTTATTTAATTTGTTATTGCCTCTTCGTGGTTTGAGAATATTTGGATAAATAATGAAAAAGGAATTTTGGAAAGTTCCTATAAAAGAAATAATTGTTTACTTGTTTCCCTCTATTGGATTAAAATCATGTTTGTAGAAATCCACAATTTAATGTATTATTGACATCATTATTGGACCACTAGTAAGTGTCGAAGTCGACCATCTCGTCTCTACTTCTTCGAGATTAGACGGGATACTCATTGCGTACACGTTGTTTTCGTACTCATACTACACTTCTGTGCATTTTTGTTGCACAGGTATACGTAACTCGAGTGGCCTACTGGGCGTAGTAGCACGAATAATTCAGGGACTGGGTGAGTTGCATTATTCGAGGTGGCCCGCAACAAGTATAGTCCCTTCCAGTATGTTGTATTTATGTCCTGTCCACTGTATTCCGGACAGATGCTGTATTTTATTTCCTTATCAGTAGATGCTCATGCACTTGTGACACCGGGTTCTGGGATGATTTTGAAATATTTTGTACTAATTGCTTATTATTTAATTTGAATTGAAGCAGTTATCTTTTTATCTATGAAAAAAATTTGAAGGAAAATATTAGTTTTCAAGATTTTAAAAAATGAGAACTTCATTAAGTATTTTGGTTGGCTTGCCTGACAGTGGTTTCCGGCGCCATCGCGACCCTTAGTGGATTTTGGATTGTGACAACATGGTATCAGAGCACTAGGTTCCTAGGGTCTCACGAGTCATGAGCAAGTCTAGTAGAGTCTCGCGGATCGGTACGAAGACGTCTGTACTTATCCTCGGGAGGCTGCAGGACTGTTAGGAGTACTTCCCTTCTTGATTCCTCATCGTGCGATTTGATTCCTTTGAGGCTTATGCCTTTGCTTCTTTTCTACTCAATCTTATGCGACGCAAAGCGCTTGCTATTCATCGAGGATTGAAGAATCGTAATGATATTACGAATATGGTGCGGGATGTTTCTCCCCGTATAGTCGTCTGAGCTATTATTGTCGCCTTATGGAAGGATATTTTATTATTTCAGCCCGATAACGGTACTTCTGAGGGCTCTGAGGCTAGGCACAAGTCGCCATGATGCTTATGAACGATTGTTGCGCAATATTGATATGATGGTAGGATGTTGCCTACGTGTCGGGGCAGTGAATGACTTGAAGGGAAGTTTACTCAGGGTGTGATTCAGAGAATTAATATTTTACTTCCGACAAGGGAAGGGCAATTGGGCAGAGAATGTTCAGGTTTGGTTTGACAAGGTATCGAGACTCGGTATTTGCGAGCGTAAAGGAATTTTCTTCTATGATGAAGTGTTATTGTCCTTATTGGATGTACTAGATTCACCAGTGTTATGATATTCTACAATTCACCTCTGGAGTAGGATATTGCAGGTCAGTATTGAAGAAGCGATTGTTAGATGTCGCGAGGCAAGGTGGTTCAGGTTTGAATCGGCAGTTATAAATATTGGAAGCTTGAGAAATATGATCTTCCAAATGGTGTAAAGTTAGCAGCAATTGTGGGTTCAAGTGCCCCGATGATAGATTTTATTAAGGCAACGGCTGAGCAGCAAAGGATGAGGAAAGTCATGTGGGAGGTGTCAGGCGGTGGCTAAAATTTCTAGAAGGCCGAGTATAAGATGCCAAGGGTCGAGTAGTCGATTTAGGGGATGAGTTCCGCCAAAGTGGGAGAGTGGCGGGGTTGCATATGAGCTTTGCAGTGGGATGACCATGTACCTTAAGGAGAGTTTGGAGCGATTGAAAATGTTAGTGATTGGTTATTGTGGTTGTTGATACCCAATGTTTCCCCATGTATTTTTATATGCTCAAAATATTCTCAAAATAGCATGTACATGCATATATAAGCATGCCCAAGAGTTTTGGTATTTTTTCCTTATTTTTAAGGATTTTAAAATCAATTTATTGTCTATTTTAATAGCACAAAATTCAATAATTATTCTCAGACTAGCATTTTTGGTGAGTAATTTATTTTCATTCTCATATTTACACTAAGATATATTTAAGGTAATTTTTGCATATTTTTACAAATTTGTTTGGTATTTTTAAAGCTAAATTGCATATAATTTGCAATTATAGCCTATTTTACGATTAATAATATTTTATAATTGTATAATCATTTCCAGTATTTTTTGATTAATATTTATACGTTATTAATTAGTTCAGTACCTTTAATTTATTTTATAATCTTTTTAACTATTTTATAAAATAAATAAAAGAGGAAAATTGGCTATTTAACAAACAACCCTTTATTGTTTCAATTTTAGCCAATTTAGCCACACCCCTTTCAGATTTAATTGACCCAATACCCAATTAAATTAACCCAAGCCCAATCCCTAATATAACCCGGCCCAACCCCAATTTAATCTGAGTCGTTGATCAAATAAGATCAACGGCCCAGATCACCTTTCCTTAATTAAATCTAAACCTACCCCCCTTCGACCCCTCATTTTCTCGAGACCACTCTCTCTATCCTGTCTCTTCCTCTCCTCCTTCTCTCTAGAACCTTATGGTTCTTCTCCGATGGCTTTCAGCATCTCTCCGGCCACCTCCAGCCTCGCCTCTTTCGACCACTAGCTGCCTTGAAGCCTTATCTCACCGGTTCCTTTCATTCCCATGACTTCTATGGGTTCCAGCCATGCCTGACGGCCACTGGAAGCTTTGACAGGGTTGTTTCCGGCCTTTCTCCGGCGAGTTTTGACTCGATGGTGTTTTAATCACCATGGTTCCTGAGTTTCACAGCCAGGTTATCCTAACTTCCTCTGGTTTCTTAGAAAACCCTAACCTCGACCTAAGTCTCTTAGAAAAACCGTCTGTATTTTAACGATTTGTGGCTCACTCCTTCATGTTTTAATCCTTTCTTTACTCGATCTTTACAAATGATCAGGTTTTAAGCATCTTTGTCTCATATTTGAAATTTTTCGACCCTGTTCTCAGAAAGGGTCCCATATTTTTTAAACGTCTCTGCTGTGTTTTAAGCGATTATCTCCTGATTTTATGTTATTCGAACCAGTATTGATGAAACCCTAGGTATTCTGGGTTGTTTCTTTGCTACTTGACTGTGCGTCTATGGGTTCTCTGCAACTCCTACGTTGAGTCATTGTTTTGACCTTTAATTCCTGCTGTTCTATGAGTACTTCTCCCTGTTAATCGCATGAACACTATTTAAATACTTGGTGATTCGTACGGTTTGTTACTTGTTACTTGTATTGATCCTTCTGTGTATTGACTATGATACTTGCCTTAGAACGCTTTACTGATTTTGTGTATACTTGCCTTGGAACTCCTTACTGATTTTGTGTATTTTCCTTTAACTTTGATACATGCCTTAGAACTCTTTACTGATTTTGTGTATTTTCCTTTAACTGTGATACTTGCCTTAACACTCTTTACTGATTTTGCGTATTTCCTTACTTGTTGACATCTGCCTTAAATGATAATTGATTCCCTGCGATACCAGGGGATCTCTTACTTATTTTCAGAATGATACTCTGCCTTATTTTATATGAAAGCATGTCGCCAATTGATTCTTACTTTCCTTAATTCATATGTTCTGTACCTGGTCCTAATCACATGCCTTATTCTTTACTACTCTCTATATGATTGAAATTAGTCTTTCAATTAGTTCTCTTTCCTTATTTGTCACTATGGTAGTCGTTTGAGCTATGACTCCCCAACTAAAGGGGAGTACTTACATTGATTGGGATTCTAATTGTATTTACTTCTATAATTATACTACACTTTACTTCTTCCCTTATTTTTCTACTCGTTTTTAGAATTATAAATACCCAACTCTTTCATTAGAAAAGGAGACATCAGTGAATACTCACAATTCTACATCTCTTGTGCTCTTTCTCTCTTTCTCCTTTTGCTCTATTGCTTTTCTCTGCTCTTGCCTATTATTAGCCGGCTGTAAGCCAAGGATAACATTGTGTTATCACTTTGTCTTTTCATCCTGCTCTTTCTTTCTTACTGATATGTCTTCTATTTGATTTACAACATCCAAAATAACATGTTTTTATTGCACTTTCTCTTATTTCTTTTATGCTTCTACTTATGGTTTTGTTGTTTACATTGCAATTAGCATGCCTCTTACATGTGAACTACTTGTCCCCATTTCCCCTTTCCCTTGTTTGTGTTTGCTTTCCTGAACCATGTGTGACATTCTAGTTCTGAGATTGTCCTACTCACCTTCTTTCGAAACTGTAACACTATTCTATTGTTTTCTTTCAAAAACTGATTCAAGATGGATCATTTTCAAACTGTTTTTCTCAACTCAATTCCTTTAAAACTATATCAAGTACTCTCACTACTCTTAGAGAATAGGTTCTACCCCCTTCGTGTGAGCATTGCTTTGGGTACCTCTGAGTACTTACTGAACTTTGACACACAAGGCTGGTAATTCCACACTGCACCTGTCCTGCACTCTACTAGGTGTTAAGGTGCTGGTATTAGCTAGTGACCCAATGGGGTCCTATGGAGCTTTCGCGCACCTAGACCGTGGCAAAGGCTGTGAAACTCGAAGGGAGTGAGGTTGGAAGACTGGGCCTAATTGAAGGCTCCCTATAGAATAACTTCTTTTTTTGTTCTTTATTACTGTAATTCAGATACTATTGGTTTGTAATAATTTGTAAATGAATGATTGGGGGCTGAATAGTGAATATGGGGGGAGGGGTATGCATGTTTATTTTAATGGGTAGAAAACTTGTTTATAGGTTTTATTTACCTATTTGTGCAATAGACAACTTGCTTAGGACATGCATGTCATGCATTAGAAACCCTTTTTTTATGTCTTTCACTCTCAGTATGTTATTGTACTCACTTCGTAATCTAATAATACAAGTACTGCGTGCGTATTTTTTTAAAAAAAACTGTAGATTAATATGCATGTTCACCCTCTAAGACAAGTAAGCTATACATATGACGCCTAGGCAAGCTTTAGGTCTAATAAGAATTGATCAATCATGTTTTTACCAGTTTAGGACCAATCAACCTCCTTTAACATCCTGAACTCTGCTTTTATCCTGTCTCTATGAAGTTCACTCCATTTTACTAAAACTCCCGCCCTACTTTGAAATGATCTCAAAATTGTGTATTTGTTCTACTATGTTTTCTACTGGGTTAGCCTTTCCGCCCAGAATCGTGCTATTTTTTAAAATCTTTATCCTGCGTCTCGCCAAGTTACCATATCTTTAATGTCTTTACCCTATTTTCAAAGTGTGTTTTAACGATTTTATCTATATTTTCATTAATTCCTAAACCGCAGTATACTTCCAAATCTTACTGTTGTCTCTAGTTGTATTTCTGAAAGTCGAACATTCTTCAAATCACTCAGTCTTAATTAAGCCTTCTACTTTCACTGGAACTTACCGTTTTTATTTCAACATTCCCGCTTTCTTAAACTCTTATCTTTGAGACTTTAAATGTGTTTGAGACGTGCTAATTATGTGTCCATTTTGTGGAGGAATTTTTGAGCCTTTATGTGTCATTGTATGTTCACTTATGTGCAGTCCTATTTGTTATGTATGTCCCTTAGCATCTTTGCCTTTAAACTTAAGGGTTCATCGTAGTCCCTACCACGTAGGAATAATGGTCCTAAATACCCTCCAGGACTTATAGGACGGGACGTGTAATAGCATGCAATAAGTATTCGTGACCAACTCATGTGTTTAATAACCTTTACGGGGTGGAAAGAGTAGAATATGGAGATGAGGGGCAATTACTGAATATTGCATTGATGATCCATATTAATTATAAACCTAGGACTCCCCTCCCATTGTTTGTTTTCGTCTCTTCTTGTAAAACTATTCAAAATTTTTATGAATCTCTACCTTCCCTACTTACCTTCAAATCTCTTTTTAACTTATTTGCAATGTTGTATACTTGAATCTTTGATTGGCTACTTGATTATGTGAAGTCACAATATAACATGTCCGGGAACCACACTAGTGGATCTTGAGGGGTGCCTAACACCTTCCCCTCGAGATAATTTCTAGCCCTTACCCAAACTCTGGTTATTCAATTAAAAAAAACCCTTTTTAGTGTCCTAATGCACTTTAATCATTAGGTGGCGAATCTTCAATTCAAAACCCAATTCCCAAAAGGAAAAGAGTTGTCCTCCTAAATGTCGTAAACCTGATTTCGCCTTTAGGAATAGGGGACATCGACAGCATGGCGACTCTGCTGGGGAATTCTTTAGGCTTTTACCATTTCATGTTATTTGTGACTTTATTTCTTCTTTATCGCTTTCATTTAATATCTTTATCTCTCTTCTACTTCGAAACTGACTTGGCTCTTTGTTTTTTTTCCTTTAGTGCTTTTACTGCTTTCCTTCAATACTGTTGTAATCACCATAATTATTGTAATCATTATTTTTATGAACGTGCAAATACGTGACAACTTGTTTCATTCTTGTAATTGCATCTTCAACATCATATTCCACTCGTGCCAAACAAATACCATAGCAACGCTTACAATGAGTGGTTGCGCCCTTCCAATATATCACCCCTAAATTTTGTAATGGCGTATTTGCAGTAAAACCAGTCGATCAGCGGTGCAATCGACGTTTCCGTGCCTTTCCCTCTTGAGTTGTCCGTTCAAGGGTACCAGTCTAATACCCCATAGAAACCTTGTTCTGTTTAACTATACATGCATCACTGTCAAACCTAGTCGAGTTAGTTAATGTGTCCACATAATGACTCTTTAAGATAACCTTGTCCAAAGTTCACTGGGTTTCCTTGGAACCCAAACGGACGCCACCATATTCTGTGCATTTATTTGGAGAACTAAATGTCGTTTATGCTAATTATTTATTTAAATATTCGAATGTGGCAGGGTAAGGGTCTAACACTTTGTTTTGCAGAAAATGAGGCACGTAGTCCCCAGATTCGGCATGGTAACCAACATTCACCCAAGGTTGCTAAGCAGGTGGGAAGACCTTCACTCCCGTGACCAGACTCTTGTCCGCAAATATTTGGGGAATTCGCCTTCTCTTTTGGAGATCCAGCCCAACAACAAAATCATAGAGGTCGCAACCTTATTCTGGGATAGTGATAGATCAGTGTTTCGCTTCAGGGACCTTGAAATGAATCCTTTGCTCGAAGAAATAGGAGGGTTAGTTGGTATTCCTTGGGAGACTCCGGGTTTGCTTATGCTATAAAATCGCAAGGGTATGGGTTTTGTCAAGATGATGGGACTGAAGGAAAACCCAGACTTGACTTGTTTGAAGGACTCTTACATTCCTTTCGAATATCTGAACGAGAGGTACGACCATAACATGTCCTACCACACCTACCTAGATGAATTTTCCCTTACCTTATTAGGGCATATCCACAGAAGAGTTTTCGTCTTCATATTCTGCTTCTTGGGCATGATAGTATTTCCCATGAAGAAGGCTAGGATCCATACTAGACTGGCCATAGTTACCAAGACCCTAATGGAAGGGATTGGCGGGCAGCCTTTCAACATAGTAACAATGATTGTCGCGGAGATATACCGAGCCCTAGGAAAATGTCAGCAAGGGGCCAATCACTTTGAGGGCTATAACTTACTACTCCAACTTTGGCTCATGGAGTACCTGCAAAAGGGTGAATACCGGTAAGAGATCCTACGTAGGGACTAGGATGACCATATCGCCCTCCATCAGCCAAGGCGAATGAACTATATGCCTAACATGTTTGCTCAACCCGAAGACGCTAAAGGATGGGTAGAGTTGTTTGAAAATCTGAAGGAAGACCAAGTGCAGTGGATGTTCGAATGGTTCCCTACTGAAGAGTTCATTGCCCGATATCGGGATGCACCATTTCTTATTCTCATCGGCCTGAGAGGAACTTATCCTTATGTCCCTCTCCGAGTCATGAGACAGGCAGGAAGGAAGCAGGTTTTACCATGGGTCGATAAAATGGGTCATTTCAGGGTCGACTTTCAGGATGACGATAGCCCTCATAAATGCCGAGCTCAGCATATGTGGCACTGCAAAATCATATTGGTGAGAGATTGTATTGATCCAGATAGATATCACGCCGGTTGTTCGCCATACTACTCAGGTTGGCTGGAGGATATCATGAGGGCTTAGGAAAACCAGGGTTTGCTCGAGGTCACAGGGTCGTCGATGAAAAGGCTGAGGAGCGGGTTAAGTACAACCAATTGCGTAAAAGGATTCGGGAATGCGAGAATGAGCACCAGGAAATTCAAGAAGCCCATCAAAAGTTGATCGAGAAATAGAAAGATATGCCTGTCAGCGCCAACAAGCGACTAAGGTATTTGGAGCGAGGTTTGGTAGAATTGGAAAGAAAGTTCATCCAAAGGATTGAAAATTGATAGAATGTCGAGGGAAGCAAAGGGGGACACTTGGCTAGAGCTTACTTGCTGCTGGGGCTACGTGAGATGGTGAAGCTGTTCGATGGAACTAAAGATGCCGAGTCTAGGGAAGGTCCTTCTGGGACCAAGTAGTTAGGAGCCTTTCTTTTGCTTTAATGAAATAAGGCCCACGACCATTAGTGACATTTTATTTATGTTATTTTCTTTAGTGTCGTTTTGGGATTCATCTTATTTTTATCAATAAAATGAGGCATTTAGCATTATAAGTTCTCCAAATCAAATTGTCGCTAGTCCTACCTCGGGCACAATGAGTCTCCCAAATTAGGACACGATTTATACTCTTGCACTATGTGTTTGAATATCGCAATGTTTTCTCCTCATAATCTTTACTAACTTGTTACCTTTTTATTTTATTTTTTGTTTTCTTCCCCTTCCCAAAAGGTTAGTCCGTTACACTCTGGCATCATCATACTCTACGAGATCCAAGGGCCCTCCACCTGCTCCTCCTCTAAGTCCTATCAGAAACAAGAACAAAGGAAGAATGGAAGACTTGGGTAACATCAGGAAGGAGAATTCGAATGAAATAGTAGAGACTTCCTAGGGTATTCAGGTTTCCAAGGAAAGTGCCTCCTAGTTTGAACAAAAGTTATTGAACTTTCAGGAAGAACTAGACCAAGTCCGGAATCTGGCCAGCTTGTCATTTTCCCTCACTACCCCAGATGTCAACTTTCCCAACACTCAAAACCCCGCACCTCCACAAAAACCACAAAATCAACCCGCTTCCCATCACCACTGCAACACTTGCCACACTTCAAGTAAAACCCCATTACTCATCCCTGAACCACTAAACCCTACAAATGACCATTCTTACCCTCATCACAACAATCCCATTTATGTGGAAACTATGCCGCATCCCACTCAACCTATTTCAAGCACACCTCAGTCTGATGACAAATACTCTCTTATCAAGAACCTGGCCGCAGAGCTCAAGAAACTTACTAGCCGAGTCCAGGGTGTTGAAGGAAACAAAGGTATCGAGGGGCTGAATTATGAGGACCTTTGCATTGAGCCAGATGTTGAACTTCCCGAGAGGTACAAACCTCCCAAGTTCGAAATGTTTGATGGCACAGGGGATCCCAGAGTCCATTTGAGGACATACTGTGATAAGTTGGTCGGAGTCGGGAGAAATGAAAAGATCCGCATGAAGCTCTTTATGAGAAGTTTGAAAGGGGATGCTCTATCTTGGTACATTAGCCAAGACCCCAAGAAGTGGACGAATTGGGTAGGTATGGCGTCCGATTTTAGGGACATGTTCAGATTCAATACAGAGAATGTGTCAGATATATTCTACATCCAGAATTTAAAGAAGAAACCCACAGAAACATTCCCTGAGTATGCTGCTCGTTGGAGATCTGAAGCCGCTAAGGTCAGGCCAGCCTTAGAAGAAGAACAAATGAACAGATTTTTTGTCCGAGCTCAGGGCCCACAATACTACGAGAGGTTGATGTTGATCGAAAGCCAGAAATTTTCCAACATAATCAAACTAGGGGAGAGGATCGAAGAAGGTATCAAAAGTTGTATGTTCACTAACTTCCAAGCATTGCAGGCTACCAACAAGGCCCTACAGTCTGGCGGCGCATCCAAGAAAAAGGATGTGAGTGACGTGATGGTTGCAAAGAGAACAAAATCCCAAATAAAATACCAAGCCTACCCGATATGTCCTCTCACATATCAACCTACCCCAAATTACCAAGCACCCTCGCCTTCCTACCAAGCTCCACCACCTACTTACCAACAATCTCCACTTCCTGCATACCAGCCTACATCACCCAAATACTCCCAACCAGCACACGTCTACCAAGCCTACAATACCCAACGAGCTCACTATCAATCACCTCGCCAAAATTTTCCTAAACCCCGGCCAAACGTCGACCGTAGACCTCCCAAACAGTACACCGCCATTGCCGAACCAATCGACCAGCTGTATGAAAGGCTTAAAGCCGCTGGTTACGTCACCCCGAGTAGGACAAGCGAAGTTCGTGAGAGGACAAACTAACCTTCCCCCTTTATAAAACTCACATTTTTTCTTTGAATGCAGGCACCCCAAGACATAAAATCATCAGATACGATTACATACTCATACTTTTTCAGGAATACAACCCTCAGAATCATCACTTACTTACAAGTGCTATCCGCACATGACATCCCCAGCAGGCACAACGATGCAATCAACTATCAACTAAGAGCTTTCATTACTATTCACCTTTATCTGCTGCATTGCATAAGGTATCTTTCTTCTTTCCGAGACTAAGCACTGTCTCCACTTGTATTTCTCTGCATTCCATAAGGCTACCTTTCTGCCTTTCTAGACTAAGCATTGTCTCTATCTGCATTTTCTTACATTACATAAGGCTACTTTTCTGCCTTGCGAGATTAAGCATTGTCTCCATCTTCGCTTGCATTTTCTTGCATTGCATAAGGCTACCTTTCTGCCTTCCGAGACTAAGCTTTGTCTCCATCTACATTTTCTTGCATTGCATAAGGCTACCTTTCTGCTTTCCGAGACTAAGCATTGTCTACATCTGCATTTTCTTGCATTGCATAAGGCTACCTTTCTGCCTTCCGAGACTAAGCATTGTCTCCATCTGCATTTTCTTGCATTGCATAAGGCTACCTTTCTGCCTTCCGAGACTAAGCTCTATCTCCGCTTGCATTTCTCTGCATTGCATAAGGCTACCTTTCTTCCTTCCAAGACTAAGCATTCTCTCCATCTACATTTTGTTGAGTTGCATAAGGCTACCTTTCTGCGTTCTGAGACTATGCATTATCTCCATCTTCGCTTGCATTTTCTTGCATTGCATAAGGCTACCTTTCTGCCTTCCGTGACTAAGCTTTGTCTCCATCTGCATTTTCTTTCATTGCATAAGGCTACCTTTCTACCTTTTGAGACTAAGCTCTGTCTTTGCTTGCATTTCTCCGCATTGCATAAGGCAACCTTTCTGCCTTCCGAGACTAAGCATTGTCTACATCTGCATTTTCTTGCATTGCATAAGGCTACCTTTCTGCCTTCCAAGACTATGCATTGTCTCCATATGCATTTTCTTGCATTGCATAAGGCTACCTTTCTGCCTTCCGAGACTAAGCTCGGTCTCGGCTTGCATTTTTCTGCATTGTATAAGGCTACCTTTCTGCCTTCCGAGACTAAGCTATATCTCCACTTGCATTTTCTCTGCATTGCATAAGGGTACCTTTCTGCCTTCCGAGACTAAGCATTGTCTGAACCCGCATGGCTGAAAGATCGCCACTTCATTTGAATCTCGCATCAACTGAAATATCACCATTTATATTTACACTTTACATCGGCTGAAATATCGCCACTTCATTTAAATCTCGCATCGGCAGAAATATCGCCATTTGTATTTACACTTTACATCGGCTGAAATATCGCCACTTCATTTAAATCTCGCAATGGCTGAAATATCGCCACTTCATTTAAATCTCGCAACGGCTGGAATATCGCAATTTGTATTTACACTTAGCATCGGTTTAAATATCGCAATTTTAAGTCTCGCATTGGCTAAAAGATCGCCACCTCCTGCATTTTATGGGCTAAAAGATCGCCGAATCGTCCAAAGGCGTCACTGTTCGGAGGCACCATTCGCATAGCTCGAGAACGCCATGCCATAGCATGAGGACCCCATCTTTATCTAGTGCATATCATTATTCAAAGGAACCATGGTTCGTAGGCATCATCCTCATAGCTCGAGAACATCATTTCATAGCCTACGAATCCTTTGTTATACGCTTCATGGCCCAGGATGTCATGGTCTGAGGACGTCATCCTAACCGTTCGAAGACAATATTCATGGTCCAATGGGAACCTGCATCACGTTTAAATTTATGCACAATATATGTTTGTATTGCTTATTTGCAGGTACACCAGCTAGCAATGGCCATCACAGCAGGTGCGATCCCGCTCCGGTTCCCGCAGCCTTTCAATCCCTGACTATCCTTCCCAACCTGAATATCGCGTCCGTCTTTCGAAATCTCCATTGGCATGTTCCGCCGACGGATTCCCGAACTACATATGACCTAATTCTTGTAAGACCAGGGATATGTAGGCAGCTCAGGAGCTAGAGCTCGGTCAAAAACTTTCAAATCATTTCTTTCGGTCAAAATTGGCCATCATATCTTTACCTGACAACTCTTTCATCCTTCTTGGGTAAAGAGGGGTAGCTGTTGATACCCAATTTTTTCCCATGTATTTTTATATACGCAAAATATTCTCAAAATAGCATGTACATGCATATATAAGCATGCCCAAGAGTTTTGGTATTTTCCCCTAATTTTTAAGGATTTTAAAATCAGTTTATTTTCTATTTTAATAGTATAAAATTCAATAATGATTCCCAGACTAGCATTTTTGGTGAGTAGTTTATTTTCATTCTCATTTACACCAATATATAATTAAGGTAATTTTGCATATTTTTACACATTTGTTTGGTATTTTAAAGCTAAATTGTATATAATTATAATTATAGCCTATTTTACGATTAACAACATTTTATAATTGTAAAATTATTTTCAGTATTTTTTAGATTAATATTTATACATTATTAATTAGTTCAGTACCTTTAATTTGTTTTAAAACCTTTTTAACTATTTTATAAAAAAATAAAAGAGGGAAATTGACTATTTAACAAACAACCCATTATTGTTTCAAATTTAGCTAATTTAGCCACACCCCTATCAGATTTAATTGACCCAATACCCAATTAAATTCACCCCAGCCCAATCCCTAATATAGCCCGGTGCAACCCCGATTTAATCTGAGTCGTTGATCAAATAAGATCAACGGCCCAAATCACCTTTCCTTAATTAAATCCTAACCTACCCCCCTTCGACCCTTATTTTCTCGAGACCACTCTCTCTCTATCCTGTCTCTTCCTCTCCTCCTTCTCTCTAGAACCTTATGGTTCTTCTCCGATGGCTTTCTGCATCTCTCCGGCCACCTCCAGCCTCGCCTCTTTCGACCACCAGTCGCCTTGAAGCATTATCTCACCGGTTCCTTTCATTCCCAAGCATTCTATGGGTTCCAGCCATGCCTGGCGGCCACTGGAAGCTTTGCCTGGGTTGTTTCCGGCCTTTCTGTGGCGAGTTTTGACTCGATGGTGTTTTAATCACCATGGTTCCTGAGTTTCACGACCAGGTTATCCCTACTTCCTCTGGTTTCTTAGAAAACCCTAACCTCGACCTAAGTCTCTTCAAAAATCTGTCTGTATTTTAACGATTTGTGACTCACTCCTTCATGTTTTAAACCTTTCTTTACTCGATCTTTACAAATGATCAGGTTTTAAGCATTTTTGTCTTATATTTGAAATTTCCCAACCCTGTTCTTAGAAAGGGTCCCATATTTTTTAAACGTCTCTGCTGTGTTTTAAGCTATTATCTCTTGATTTTATGTTATTCGAACCAGTATTGATGAAACCCTAGGTATTCTGGGTTGTTTCTTTGCTACTTGACTATTCGTCTATGGGTTCTCTGCAACTCCTGCGTTGATTCATTGTTTTGACCTTTAATTCCTGTTGTTCTATGAGTACTTCTCCCTGTTAATTGCATGACTGCTATTTAAATACTTGGTGATTCCTACGATTTGTTACTTGTTACTTGTATTGATCCTTCTGTGTATTGACTATGATACTTTCCTTAGAACGCTTTACTGATTTTGTGTATACTTGCCTTAAAACTCTTTACTGATTTTGTGTATTTTCCTTTAACTGTGATACTTGCCTTAGAACTCTTTACTGATTTTGTGTATTTCCTTTAACTGTGATACTTGCCTTAACACTCTTTACTGATTTCGCGTATTTCCTTACTTGTTGACATCTGTCTTAAATGATAATTAATTCCCTGCGATACCAGGGGATCTCTTACTGATTTTCTGAATGATACTCTGCCTTATTTTATATGCAAGCATGTCGCCAATTGATTCTTACTTTCCTTACTTCATATGTTTTGTACCTGGTCCTAATCACATGCCTTATTCTTTACTACTCTTTGTATGATTGAAATTAGTCTTTCAATTAGTTCTCTTTCCTTATTTGTCACTATGGTAGTCGTTTGAGCTATGACTCCCCAACTAAAGGGGAGTACTTACCTTGATTGGGATTCTAATTGTATTTACTTCTATAATTATACTACACTTTACTTCTTACCTTATTTTTCTACTCGTTTTCAGAATTATAAATACCCTACTCTTTCATTAGCAAAGGAGACATTAGTGAATACTCTCAAATCTACATTCTCTTGTGCTCTTTCTCTCTTTCTCCTTTTTCTCTATTGCTGTTCTCTGCTCTTGCCTATTATTAGCCGGATGTAAGCCAAGGCTAACATTGTGTTATCACTTTGTCTTTGCATCCCGCTCTTGCTCTCTTACTGATATGTCTTCTATTTGATTTACAGCATCCAAAACAACATGTTTTTACTGCACTTTCTCTTATTTCTTTTATCCCTCTAGTTATGGTTCTGTTGTTTACATTGCAATTAGCATGCCTCTTTGCTAGTTCATTGATGTGATTACCCTTCCTTTAATTCAGCATGTCTCCTGCTTCCCCTGCTTGTTTACTACAATTCTTCCTTACTCCCTAACCCCAGTACATTATCAACATGTATTCATGACCCTCATAGCTACTAAGTAATCCTGAACCCCTTCCCTGAACATGATGTGTGAACCTGTTTGGCATACCTCAATCTCATGTTATTAACCCCCTAGCATGAACACTTTGTGATGAAATGTGTTGTGACTGTTTAAGTCCTGAAATGCCTTTTTTGATGTCTGCGTGTGTGCAAATATGCTCTTACATGTGAACTACTTGTCCCCATTTCCCCTTTCCCCTGTTTGTGTTTGCTTCCCTGAACCATGTGTGACATTCTAGTTCTAAGATTGTCCTACTCACCTTCTTCCGAAACTGTTACACTCTTCTATTATTTTCTTTCAAAAACTGATTCTAGATGGATCATTTTCAAACTGTTTTTCTCAACTCAATTCCTTTAAAACTATATCAAGTACTCTCACTACTCTTAGAGAATAGGTTCTACCCCCTTCGTGTGAGCATTTCTTTGGGTACCTCTGAGTACTCACTGAACTTTGACACACAAGGCTGGTAATTCCACACAGCACCTGTCCTGCACTCTACTAGGGTTTTAGGTGCTGGTATTGGCCAGGGACCCAATGGGGTCCTAGGGAGTTTTGCCACACCTAGACCATGGCAAAGGCTGTGAAACTCAAAGGGAGTGAGGTTGGAAGACTGGGCCTGATTGAAGGCTCCCTATAGAATAACTTCTTATTTTTGTTCTTTATTACTGTAATTCAGATACTATTGGTTTTTAATAATTTGAAAAATGAATGATTGGGGGCTGAATAGTGAATATGGGTGGAGGGGTATGCATGTTTATTTGAATGGGTAGAAAACTTGTTTATAGGTTTTATTTACCTATTTGCGCAATAGACAACTTGCTCAGGACATGCATGTCATGCATTAGAAATCCTGTTTTAGGTCTTTCACTCTCAATATGTTATTGTACTCACTTCGTAATCTTAATCAATTAACGATAAGCACAATAAACTCTCATTACTGCATTGGCATAGTAGAAATCATGTTTTAGGAACTCCTATGTGCATTAGACATCCTGTTGCTTAGAGTTTTATACTTATCTGGGTTGCGATTGTCAAAACGCCTATTAGCATGCTTAATCTAATAATACAAGTATTGTATGCGTATTTTTTTTTAAAAAAAACTGGATATTAATATGCATGTTCACCCTCTAAGACAAGTAAGCAATACATATGACGCCTAGGCAAGCTTTAGGTCTAATAAGAATTGATCAATCATGTTTTTACCAGTTTAGGACCAATCAACCTCCTTTAATATCCTAAACTCTACTTTTAGTCATGTCTCTTTGAAGTTCACTCCGTTTTACTAAAACTCCCGCCCTATTTTGAAATGATCTCAAAATTGTGCATATGTTCTACTATGTTTTCTTTTGGGTTACCCTTTCTGCCCAGAATCGTGCTATTTTTTTAAATCTTTATCCTGCGTCTCGTCAAGTTTCTGTATCTTTAATGTCTTTATCCTATTTTCAAAGTGTGTTTTAAAAATTTTATCTATATTTTCATTAATTCCTAAACTGCATTATACTTCCAAATCTTACTGCTGTCTCAAGTTGTATTTCTAAAAGTCGAACATTCTTCAAGTCACTCAGTCTTAATTAAGCCTTCTGCTTTCACTGAAACTTACCGGTTTTATTTCAACATTCCCACTTTTTTAAACTCTTATCTTTGATACTTTAAATGTGTTTGAGACGTGCTAATTATGTGTCCATTTGTGAAGGGATCTTTGAGCCTTTATGTGTCTTTGTATGTTCCCTTATGTGCAGTCCAATTTGTTATGTATGTTGCTTAGCATCTTTGCCTTTAAACTTAAGGGTTCAGCCTAGTCCCTACCACGTAGGAATAGTGCTCCTAAATACCCTCTAGGACTTATAGGATGGGACGGGTAATAGCAGCAATAAGTATTCGTGACCAACTCACGCGTTTATTAACCTTTACGGGGTGGGAAGGGTAGAATATGGAGATGATGACCGATGCACTAATATCTCATGTAGCCCTTTTCTAAGGGGAAATTACTGAATATTGCATTGATGATCCATATTAATAATAAACCTACGACCCCTCTCCCTTTGTATGTTTTCGTCTATTCTTGTAAAACTATTCAATTTTTTTATAAATCACTACCTTCCCTACTTACCTTCGAAGCTCTTTTTAACTTATTTGCAATGTTGTATACTTGAATCTCTGATTGGCTACTTGATTATGTGAAGTCACAATATAACATGGTCGGGAACCACACTAGTGGATCTTGAGGGGTGCCTAACACCTTCCCATCGAGATAATTTCTAGCCCTTACCCAAACTTTGGTTATTCAATTAAAAAAACCCTTTTTAGTGTCCTAATGCACTTTAATCATTAGGTGGCGACTCTTCAATTCAAAACCCATTTCCCAAAAGGAAAAGAGTTGTCCTCCTAAATGTCGTAAACCTGATTTCTCCTTTAGGAAAATGGGGCATCGACAGCATGGCGACTCTGTTGGGGAATTCTTTAGGCTTTTACCATTTCATGTTATTTGTGACTTTATTGCTTCTTTATCGCTTTTATTTAATATCTTTATCTCTCTTCTACTTCGAAACTGACTTGGCTCTTTTTTTTTTCTTTAGTGCTTTTACTGCTTTCCTTCAATACTGTTATAATCACTACAATTATTGTAATCATTATTTTATGAACGTGCAAATACGTGACAACTTGTTTCATTCTTGTAATTGCATATTCAACAACATATTCCACTCGTGCCAAACAAATACCATAGCAACGCTTACAATGAGTGGTTGCGCCCTTCTAATATATCACCCCCTAAATTTGATAAAGGCGTATTTGCGGTAAAACCAGTCGATCAGTGGTGCAGTCGACGGTTCCATGCCTTTCCCTCTTGAGTTGTCCGTTCGAGGGTACCGGTCTAATACCCCATAGAAACCTTGTTCTGTTTAACTATACATGCATCACTGTCAAACCTAGTCAAGTTAGTTATGTTGTCCACATAATGACTCTTTAAGATAGCCTTGTCCAACGTCCACTGGGTTTCCTTGGAACCCAAACGGACGCCCCCATATTCTGTGCATTTATTTGGAGAACTAAATGTCGTTTATGCTAATTATTGGTTTAAATATTCCAGTCTGGCAGGGTAAGGGTCTAACACTTTGTTTTGCAGAAAATGAGGCACGAAGTCCCCAGATTCGGCATGGTAACCAACATTCACCCAAGGTTGCTAAGCAGGTAGGAAGACATTCACTCCTGTGACCAGACCCTTGTCCGCAAATATTTGGGGAATTTTCCTTCTCTTTTGGAGATCCAGCCCGACAACAAAATCATAGAGGTCACATCTTATTCTGGGATAGTGATAGATCAGTGTTTTGCTTCGGGGAACTTGAAATGACCCCTTTGCTCGAAGAAATAGGAGGGTTAGTTGGTATTCCTTGGGAGACTCCGGGTTTGCTTATGCTAGAAAATCGCAAGGGTAGGGGTTTTGTCAAGATGATGGGACTGAAGAAAAATCCAGACTTGACTTATTTGAAGGACTCTTACATTCCTTTCGAATATCTGTACGAGAGGTACGACCATAGCATGTCCTACCGCACCTACCCAGATTAATTTTCCCTTACCTCATTAGGGAATATCCATAGAAGAGTCTTCGTCTTCATATTCTGCATCTTGGGCATGATACTATTTCCCATGAAGAAGGCTAGGATCCATACCAGACTGGCCATAGTTACCAAGACCCTAATGGAAGGGATTGGCGGGCAGCCTTTCAACATAGTACCAATGATTGTCGCGGAGATATACCGAGCCCTAGGAAAATGTCAGCAAGGGGCCAATTACTTTGAGGGCTGTAACTTACTACTCCAACTTTGGCTCATGGAGCACCTGCAAAAGGGTGAATACTGGCAAGAGATCCTACGTGGGGACTTGGATGAACATATCGCCCTCCATCAGCCAAGGCGAATGAACTATATGCCTAACATGTTTGCTCAACCCGAAGAAGCTAAAGGATAGGTAGAGTTGTTTGAAAATATGAAGGAAGACCAAGTGTAGTGGATGTTTGAATGGTTCCCTACTGAAGAGTTCATTGCCCGATCTCGGGATGCACCGTTTCTTATTCTCATCGGCCTGAGAGGAACTTATCCTTATGTCCCTCTCCGAGTCATGAGATAGGCAGGAAGAAAGCGGGTTATACCAAGGGTCGACAAAATGGGTCATTTCAGGGCCGACTTTCAGGATGACGATAGTCCTCATAAGTGCCGATCTCAGCACATGTGGCACTACAAAATCATATTGGGGAGAGATTCTATTGATCCAGATAGATATCACGTCGGTTGTTCGCCATACTACTCAGGTTGGCTTGAGGATATCATGAGGGCTTAGGACAACCAGGGTTTACTCGAGGTCACAGGGTCGTCGATGAAAAGGCTGAGGAGCGGGTTAAGTACAACCAATTGCGTAAAAGGATTCGGGAAAGCGAGAATGAGCACCAGGAAATTCAAGAATCCCATCAAAAGTTGATCGAGAAATGGAAAGATATGCCTGTCAGCGCCAACAAGCGACTAGGGTATTTGGAGTGAGGTTTGGTAGAATTTGAAAGGAAGTTCATCCAAAGGATTGAAAATTGCTAGAATGCCGAGGGAAGCAAAGGGGGACACTTGGCTAGAGCTTACTTGCTGCTGGGACTGCGTGAGATGGTGATGCTGTTCGATGGAACTAAAGATGCCGAGTCTGGGGAAGGTCCTTCTAGGACTAAGTAGTTAGGAGCCTTTCTTTTGCTTTAATGAAATAAGGCCCACGACCATTAGTGACATTTTATTTATGTTATTTTCTTTAGTGTCGTTTTGGGATTCGTCTTATTTTTATCAATAAAATGAGGCATTTAGCATTATAAGTTCTCCAAATCAAATTGTTGCTAGTCCTACCTCGGGCACAACGAGGCTCCCAAATTAGGACACGATTCATATTCTTGCACTATGTGTTTAAATATCACAATGTTTTCTCCTCATAATCTTTACTAACTTGTTACCTTTTTTATTTTACTTTTTGTTTTCTTCCCCTTCCCCAAAGTTAGTCCGTTGCACTCTGGCATCATCATACTCTACGAGATCCAAGGGCCCTCCACCTCCTCCTCTTCCAAGTCCTATCAGAAACAAGAACAAAGGAAAAATGGAAGACTTGGGTAACATCAGGAAGGATAATTTGGGTGAAATGGTAGAGACTTCCCAGGATATTCAGGTTTCCAAGGAAAGTGCCTCCTAGCTTGAACAAAAGTTATTGAAATTTCAGGAAGAACTAGATCAAGTCCGGAATCTTGCCAGCTTGTCATTTTCCCTCACTACCCCAGATGTCAACTTTCCCAACACTCAAAACCCCGCACCTCCACAAAAACCACAAAATCAACCCGCTCCCTATCATCACTGCAACACTTGCCACACTTCAAGTAACACCCCATTACTCATCCCTGAACCACTAAACTCTACAAATGACCATTCTTACCCTCATCACAACAATCCCATTTATGTGGAAACTATACCGCATCCCACTCAACCTATTTCAAGCACACCTAAGTCTGATGTAAAAGACTCTCTTATCAAGAACCTGGCCGCAGAGCTCAAGAAACTTACTAGCCGAGTGTAGGGTTTTGAAGGAAACAAAGGTATCGAGGGGCTGAATTATGAGGACCTTTGCATTCAGCCAGATGTTGAACTTATGGAGGGGTACAAACCTCCCAAGTTCGAAATGTTTGATGGCACAGGGGATCCCAGAGTCCATTTGAGGACATACTGTGATAAGTTGGTCGGAGTCGGGAGAGATAAAAAGATCCGCATGAAGCTCTTTATGAGAAGTTTGAAAGGGGATGCTCTATCTTGGTACATTAGCGAAGACCCCAAGAAGTGGACGAATTGGGTAGGTATGGCGTCCGATTTCAGGGACATGTTCAGATTCAATACAGAGAATGCGCCAGATGTATTCTACATCCAGAATTTAAAGAAGAAACCCACAGAAACATTCCCCGAGTATGCTGCTCGTTGGAGATCTAAAGCCGCTAAGGTCAGGCCAACCTTAGAAGAAGAACAAATGAACATTTTTCGTCCGAGCTCAGGACCCAAAATACTACGAGAGGTTGATGTTGATCGAAGGCCAGAAATTTTCCAACATTATCAAACTAGGGGAGAGGATCGAGGAAGGTATCAAAAGTGGTATGGTCACTAACTTCCAAGCATTGCAGGCTACCAACAAGGCTCTACAGTCTGGCGGTGCATCCAAGAAAAAGGATGTGAGTGACATGATGGTTGCAAAGAGAACAAAATCCCAAATAAAATACTAAGCCTACCCGATATCTCCTCCCACATATCAACCTACCCTAAATTACCAAGCATCCTCGCCTTCCTACCAAGCTCCACCACCTACTTACCAATCATCTCCACTTTCTGCATACCAGCCTACATCACCCAAATACTCCCAACTAGCACACATCTCCCAAGCCTACAATACCCAACGAGCTCACTATCAATCACCTCGCCAAAATTTCCCTAAACCCCAGCCAAACGTCGACCGTAGATCTCCCAAACAGTTTACTGCCATTGCCGAACCAATCGACCAGCTATATGAAAGGCTTAAAGCCGCTGGTTATGTTACCCCTATCCCTGCCATAACTCCAGAAAATCCCTCCCAATGGGTCAACCCGAACAAAACCTGTGCATACCATTCTGGCATGAAGGGTCATACCATTGATGAGTGCCGCTCGCTGAAGGACATGATTCAGGACTTGATTTACCACAAGATCATTGTGGCAAAGAAGCCTGCTCCAAATGTCCGCAACAACCCTCTTCCTGACCAAAAAGGGGGAGGCATTCATATGATAGAGATAGAAGACGACTGGGACCCCAAGGGATCAATCAGATTGATCACTGAGGGTGACAAACCAAAGAAACCTACAGTCACACTTAATCCGATTATAGTCCTGGTCCAGCCTTCTGAAGATGCTTAGGTGAACATGTCCATACCACTCGATCTTGAAGCACCACCTTTCGCAAAGGCGCCAGGACCAATTGAGGTTGCGTTTGGGTCCCCAAAGGAACCTGCACCATTTGAAGTTGTTGTGTTACCTCCCAAAGCGAGGGTACCCATACCGGTGGCAATGTCAGCCATAGCACCATTCCATACAAAGACTGTCTCCCTGGGACTACACATCCGAGGCAAGAAGGAAAGGGAAAGCCACATCTGGAGAAGCAATTGCAGCACAGGGTATTACCCGAACTGGCAGGGTTTATACTCCGAAACATTTGGCTGAATCAAGTAAGCGAGCCTCTGGACGACCTACCAAAACTGAGCCAGATGACCTCTGGAGGAAGGTACAGGCAAAAGAGTACTTAGTCATTGATCAACTGAATAAAACACCAACACAGATCTCCATCCTAGCTCTGCTGCAATGCTCCGATGCACATAAGAATGCCTTGCTGAAGATACTGAGTGAGGCATATGTACCTAGCAATATAACCGGAGGAGAAACGGCGAACATGGTGGGGTAAGTATTGTAAAGTCACAAAATCACTTTCCACGAAAATGAGTTGCCACCGGAAGGGTTGATCCACAACAAGGCGCTACACATCACTGTGCGATGCGAGGATTATTTCATCACCATAATTTTGATTGACGGACGGTCCAGCCTCAATATTTGTCCCTTGGTGACTCTCTGAATATTAGGGAAAAGCCTGCATGAGATCAAAGATGGAGCCATTATTGTCAAAGCTTTCGACGGCTCCCAAAGGTCCACCATTGGGGAAATCAGTTTGTGTCTGTAGATGGACCAACCTGGTTCGATGTTGACTTTCAAGTGATAGACATCCCAGTGTCCTACAATCTGTTGTTGGGAAAGCCCTAGATTTATGCCGCCGAAGCCGTAGCATCAACCCTACACCAAGCGGTGAAATTCGAATGGAATCACCATGAGGTAATTATTCACGGCAACGGTAGCAATCCCATATACAGTCGCCAAACTATTCCAGCGATCGGGGGAAGGAGAAAGATAGGTGGGGAAACTTACCATCATATTGAGCGAGTTAACGCCGTGGACAAAGATAAATGGTGGGATAACAGGATTGAAAGCATACTGAATTGGAGTGGATATGAACCTGGCAAAGGACTCGGCAAGAACCTACAGGGAATCACCGAACCTATCAAGCTGAAGAAGAATGGTACCACTTTTGGTTTGGGATACGAGTACACCTGGAAGGAATTCAAAGAATAGTCACCACCGTGGCACAGTGTTTACTATCCATTGGAGCATCCGATACCCCGTATAGAGCTGACTTTCCAACCAGCCGAAGTGATTTATGGGTCAAGAGAAGAGGAAGATCTAGCAGCAATAAGGAGCTTGTTCTTGGAAGACGATAATATGGATTGCTGTGTCATTTTTGAGGAGGAGGGGGATGAAGGCCCTTCTCTACAGGCTATCAGCCGATGTGCACGCCTCAATAATTGGTCCATCAGAACCACCAGGGCCCGGAATGTTTCAGGGTAGCAAGGCTGAACAAAGCACCATGCATTATCTTTTACTTTTCGCTAGTTGACTTTCTTTCTGCATTTTTAATTTCAAAATAATAGCTCCAATGTTCAAAACAATTATGAAATTTATCAAAAGCATTTCAGTTTCATATGAATCTCGCTCTTATTATTTTCTCTATCGTTTACTTTATTTTACACAGCATTACTATTACTTATATTGATGAACCGACGATTGTGACTTGCAACGAGACAACACAACAAATGGATATAGACTCAGAAGAGGATGATATACCAGAAGATGTTATTAAATAAGTTGAGAACTTTGAGAATAGGCCTAAGTCTAACTTGGACGAAACTGAGGTTATCAACTTGGGGGATACAGAGAATGTCAAGGAAACGTGCATCAGTGTTCATCTGTCACCATCAAAAAAGGAAGAGTACACATAATTTATAAGAGAGTATGAAGACATATTCGCCTGGTCGTATGAGTATATCACTGGTGAGGTACATCTATTGTAGCTCACAAACTTCCAACGGATCCAACATGTCGGTCGGTAAAACAGAAGCTCAGGAAGTTCAAGCCTGGCATGAGTTTGAAAATCAAGGAAGAAGTCACCAAGCAAGTCAAAGCCAAGGTCCTCAGGATAGTAGAGTATCCAACATAGTTAGCCAACATTGTGCCAGTGCCAAAGAAGGATGGGAAGGTCAGGGTTTGTGTCGACTACCGGGACCTCAACCGAGCCAGTCCGAAAGAAGACTTCCTCTTACCAAACATACACATTCTGATTGACAATTGTGCTAAGCACGAGCTGTAGTCATTTGTTGATTGTTTTGTTGGGTATCATCAAATATGCATCGATGAGGAAGGCGCTGAGAAAACGGCTTTTATTACGCCATGGGGGATGTATTGTTACAAGATGATGTCGTGTGGGTTAAAGAATGCTGGGGCCACCTACATGAGGGCCATGAATACTATTTTCCATGACATGATACATAAAGAGATCTAGGTGTACGTAGACGATGTTATTATCAAATCCAAGAGAGCCACCGACCACATGGAAGATCTGAGGAAATTCGTCAACAGACTGAGGAGGTACAATCAGAAACTGAATCCCGCCAAGTGCGCATTCGGGGTTCCTACTGGAAAGTTGCTTGGGTTCATCCTAAGTCGTCGAGGATTAGAGTTGGATCCATCAAAGGTTAAGTCCATTCAAAAATTTCCACTGGCAAAGAACAAGAAGGAGGTCATGAGTTTCTTGCGGAGACTCCACTACATCAGCCGGTTCATAGCTCAATCCACTGTCATTTGTGTTCCAATATTTAAAATGTTGAAGAAGGATGCCGCTACCAAATGGACCGATGATTGTCAGAAAGACTTCGACAGAATCAAGGAATACCTATCAACGCCTCCAGTTCTGGTTTCGCCCGAACCGGGTAGACCGCTATTGCTATACCTTGCGGTATTTGACGGAGCATTCGATTATGTTCTGGGGCAACACGACGAAATAGGGAGAAAGGAGAAAGCCATCTATTACCTCAGCAAGAAGTTCACTCCATACGAGGCCCGATACTCTCTATTAGAATGCACCTGTTGTGCTTTGACTTGGGTAGCTCAGAAGTTGAGGCATTATTTCTGTGCCTATACCACTTACCTCATATCAAGAATGGATCCACTGAAATATATCTTTCAGAAGCCCATGCCCACTGGCAAACAAGCCAAGTGGCAAATCCTATTGAGTGAATTCGACATTGTTTACGTGACTCAGAAGGCAATCAAAGGACATGCACTGGCGGATAATCTTTCCGAAAATCCCGTGGACGGATAATACGAGTCTCTAAAGACGTATTTTCTTGATGAAGAGGTATATGTCATAGGAGGAGATATTATAGAATCCTATGATGGTTGGAGGATGTTTTTCGATGGAGCAGCAAATTTCAAAGGAGTGGGCATAGGAGCGGTCCTAGTATTAGAAACCGGCTAGCATTATCCGGTATCTGCCAAACTCAGATTCCCGTGCACCAACAACATGGCCGAATACGAAGCCTGCATCTTAAGGCTCAAGTTGGCTATTGACATGAACGTTCAGGAGTTGCTAGTGATTGGGGATTCAGACTGCCTATACATCAGGTACGAGAAGAATGGGCAGCCGAGAACTCCAAGATACTCCCTTATCTGCATCATCTACAGGAGTTAAGGAAGAGGTTTACAAATACAGAATTCCAGCATGTTCCCAGAGTCCAGAATGAGTTTGCCGACACATTGGCTACCTTGTCATCTATGATTCAACATCCAGATAAGAACTTCGTTGATCTTATCATGGTGAAAATTCATGATCAGCCAGCTTACTGTGCTCATGTCGAGGAAGAAGCAGACGGAAAACCTTGGTTCCATGATATCAAAAGGTATTTTACAACAGGAGAATATCCAGAACTTGCAAACGCTACTCAGAAGTGCACACTACGAAGGTTATCCAATCACTTCTTTCATAGTAGAGGAATCTTGTACAGGAGGACTCCCGATTTGGGATTACTAAGGTGTGTCAAAGCAAAGGAAGCATCCAGGTTATTAGAAGAAGTTCATGCAGGGACATGCGGCCCACATATGAATGATTTTATCTTAGTAAAGAAGATACTCCGAGCAGGATATTTTTGGATGACTATGGAAATGTACTGCATCCAGTATGTCCGAAAATGACATCGCTGTCAGATACAAGCAGACATGATAAAAGTGCCTCCAAATGAGCTTACTTTAACAAGCTCGCCATGACCATTCGTCGCTTGGGGAATGGATTTTATCGGACCTATCGAGCATGCCACATCAAACGGGCACATGTTCATTCTAGTGGAAATTGATTATTTTATCAAATGGGTTGAAGTAGCATCATATAAGGGAATGACCAAGAAAGTTGTGGCAGATTTTGTCCGCGACCCCATCGTTTTACTGGTTCGGCATCCTAGAATCAATCATTACTGATAATGGTTCCAATCTCAACGGTGACTTAATGAAAGCCATGTGTGAAACATTCAAAATCAAACACAAGAATTCTACAGCCTACATACCTCAAATGAATGGAGCTGTAGAAGCAGCCAACAAGAACAACAAGAAGATACTAAGGAAAATGATAGAAAAGCATACGTAGTGGCACGAGAAGTTATCATTTGCCTTATTGGGATACCGTACCACAGTTTGCACATCAACCGGGGCAACTCCCTATATGCTGGTTTATGGTACAGAGGCAGTCATTCCTGCTGAGGTAGAAATTCCCTCCCTAAGAATCATAGAAGAAGCAGAACTTCACGATATAGAATGGGTAAAAAGTTGCTAGGAGCAGTTAGCTCTTATAGATGGGAAGAGGATGAATGCAAGTTGCCATGGTCAATTGTATCAAAACAGAATGTCCAGAGCCTTCTACAAAATAGTCAAGCCAAGACGGTTTACACCGGGACAACTGGTGTTGAAGAAAATATTCCCACATCAAGATGAAGCCAAGGAGAAATTCTCTCCCAACTGGCAAGGTCCATACATAGTTCACCGGGTTCTAACAGGAGGAGCCCTCATACTTGCAGAAATGGACGGAGAAGTTTGGCCGAAGGGATCAATTCAGATACAGTGAAACGATACTATGTGTAGCCACTTATGATTTTATGATACAATTTGAACTACCCCTGACCTGATTCCCATTTAAGAGGGGATACCTAGGCAGCCCTATGGGTTCGGTCACAATTTAATAAAAATTTCATTTCCCCCGGTATTAGAAATTGGGGCAGAATTTTGAGGAGGACCCTCAAAATTCCGAAGTTGATTTTCAGCTAGTCATCGCACGCATCTGTCGGAAGCACCAGCCCAGTAACTAGGGCAGAATTTTGAGGAGGACCCTCAAAATTCTGAAGAAAGAGGTCACAATGTCTTGAACCGCATCGCAGTCGTCGGTTCATCTAAAAGAAAATCATTTTAAATTATGTAGTTACATCATATTCATTACTAAATCATTCATGGCTACTATCAAAATTGCTTTGTTTAGCGACGTTACCCCCAATGAAAGCAAGAACTGAGTAGGACAAGCGAAGTCCGCGGGAGGACGAACTAACCTTCCCCCTTTACAAAACTCACAATTTTTCTTTGAATACAAGCACCCCAAGACATAAAATCATCAGATACGATTACATACTCATACGTTTTCAGGAATACAACTCTAAGAATCATCACTTACTTATAAGTGCTATTCGCACATGACATCCCCAACAACCACAATCACGCAATCAACTATCAGCTAAGAGCTTTTGTTACTATTCACCTTTATCTGCTGCAGTGCATAAGGCTACCTTTGTGCCTTCCGAGACTAAGCACTGTCTCCACTTGCATTTCTCTGCATTGCATAAGGCTACCTTTCTGCCTTCCGAGACTAAGCATTGTCTCCATCTGCATTTTCTTGCATTGCATAAGGCTACCTTTCTGCCTTCCGAGACTAAGCATTATCTCCATCTCCACTTGTATTTTCTTGCATTGCATAAGGCTAACTTTCTGCCTTCCGAGACTAAGCTTTGTCTCCATCTCCATTTTCTTGCATTGCATAAGGCTACCTTTATGCCTTCCGAGACTAAGCATTGTCTCCATCTGCATTTTCTTGCATTGCATAAGGCGACCTTTCTGCCTTCCGAGACTAAGCATTATCTCCATCTCCGCTTGTATTTTCTTGCATTGCATAAGGCGACCTTTCTGCCTTCCGAGACTAAGCATTATCTCCATCTCCGCTTGTATTTTCTTGCATTGCATAAGGCGACCTTTCTGCCTTCCGAGACTAAGCATTATCTCCATCTCCGCTTGTATTTTCTTGCATTGCATAAGGCGACCTTTCTGCCTTCCGAGACTAAGCATTATCTCCATCTCCGCTTGTATTTTCTTGCATTGCATAAGGCGACCTTTCTGCCTTCCGAGACTAAGCATTATCTCCATCTCCGCTTGTATTTTCTTGCATTGCATAAGGCGACCTTTCTGCCTTCCGAGACTAAGCATTATCTCCATCTCCGCTTGTATTTTCTTGCATTGCATAAGGCGACCTTTCTGCCTTCCGAGACTAAGCATTATCTCCATCTCCGCTTGTATTTTCTTGCATTGCATAAGGCGACCTTTCTGCCTTCCGAGACTAAGCATTATCTCCATCTCCGCTTGTATTTTCTTGCATTGCATAAGGCGACCTTTCTGCCTTCCGAGACTAAGCATTATCTCCATCTCCGCTTGTATTTTCTTGCATTGCATAAGGCGACCTTTCTGCCTTCCGAGACTAAGCATTATCTCCATCTCCGCTTGTATTTTCTTGCATTGCATAAGGCGACCTTTCTGCCTTCCGAGACTAAGCATTATCTCCATCTCCGCTTGTATTTTCTTGCATTGCATAAGGCGACCTTTCTGCCTTCCGAGACTAAGCATTATCTCCATCTCCGCTTGTATTTTCTTGCATTGCATAAGGCGACCTTTCTGCCTTCCGAGACTAAGCATTATCTCCATCTCCGCTTGTATTTTCTTGCATTGCATAAGGCGACCTTTCTGCCTTCCGAGACTAAGCATTATCTCCATCTCCGCTTGTATTTTCTTGCATTGCATAAGGCGACCTTTCTGCCTTCCGAGACTAAGCATTATCTCCATCTCCGCTTGTATTTTCTTGCATTGCATAAGGCGACCTTTCTGCCTTCCGAGACTAAGCATTATCTCCATCTCCGCTTGTATTTTCTTGCATTGCATAAGGCGACCTTTCTGCCTTCCGAGACTAAGCATTATCTCCATCTCCGCTTGTATTTTCTTGCATTGCATAAGGCGACCTTTCTGCCTTCCGAGACTAAGCATTATCTCCATCTCCGCTTGTATTTTCTTGCATTGCATAAGGCGACCTTTCTGCCTTCCGAGACTAAGCATTATCTCCATCTCCGCTTGTATTTTCTTGCATTGCATAAGGCGACCTTTCTGCCTTCCGAGACTAAGCATTATCTCCATCTCCGCTTGTATTTTCTTGCATTGCATAAGGCGACCTTTCTGCCTTCCGAGACTAAGCATTGTCTCCATCTGAATTTTCTTGCACTGCATAAGGCTACCTTTCTGCCTTCCGAGACTAAGCATTGTCTCCATCTGCATTTTCTTGCATTGCATAAGGCTACTTTTCTGCCTTCCGAGACTAAGCTTTGTCTCCGCTTGCATTTCTCTACATTGCATAAGGCTACCTTTCTGCCTTCTGAAACTAAGCATTGTCTCCATCTGCATTTTCTTGCATTGCATAAGGCTACCTTTCTGCCTTCCGAGACTAAGAATTGTCTCCATCTCCTCTTGCATTTTCTTGCATTGCATAAGGCTACCTCTCTGCCTTCCGAGGCTAAGCTTTGTCTCCATCTGCATTTTTTTGCATTGCATAAGGCTACCTTTCTGCCTTCCGAGACTAAGCATTGTCTCCATCTCCTCTTGCATTTTCTTGCATTGCATAAGGCTACCTTTCTGCCTTCCGAGGCTAAGCTTTGTCTCCATATGCATTTTTTTGCATTGCATAAGGCTACCTTTCTTTCTTCCGAGACTAAGATCTGTCTCCGCTTGCATTTATCCGCATTGCATAAGGCTACCTTATTTCCTTCCGAGACTAAGCATTGTCTCCATCTCCTCTTGCATTTTCTTGCATTGCATAATTCTACCTTTCTGCCTTCCGAGACTAAGCTTTGTCTCCATCTGCATTTTCTTGCATTGAATAAGGCTACCTTTCTGGCTTCCGAGACTAAGCTCTGTCTCCATTTGCATTTCTCTGCATTGCATAAGGCTACCTTTCTGCCTCCCGAGACTAAGCATTGTCTCCATCTGAATTTTCTTGCATTGCATAAGGCTACCTTTCTGCCTTCTGAGACTAAGCTCTATCTCCGCTTGCATTTCTCTGCATTGCATAAGGCTACCTTTCTGCCTTCCGAGACTAAGCTCTGTCTCCACTTGCATTTTCTCTGCATTGCGTAAGCCTACCTTTCTGCCTTCCGAGACATAGCATTGTCTCCACCCGCATGGCTGAAATATCGCCACTTAATTTAAATCTCGCATCGGCTGAAATATCGCCATTTATATTTACAATTTACATCGGCTGAAATATCGCCATTTCATTTAAATCTCGCATCGGCTGAAATATCGCCATTTATATTTACACTTTACATCGGGTGAAAAATCGCCACTTTATTTAAATCTCGCATCGACTGAAATATCGCCATTTATATTTACATTTTTCATCGACTGAAATATCGCCACTTCATTTAAATCTCGCATCGGCTGAAATATCGCCATTTATATTTACCCTTTACATCGGCTGAAATATCGCCACTTCATTTAAATCTTGCATCGGTTGAAATATTGACATTTATATTTACTCTTTGCATTGACTGAAATATCGCCATTTTAAGTCTCGCATTGGCTGAAAGATCGCCATCTCCTGCATTTCATGGGCTGAAAGATCACCGAATCGTCTAAAGGCGTCATTGTTCTGAGGCACCATTCGCATAGCCCGAGAATGCCATGCCATGGCCTAAGGACCCCATCTTTATCTTGTATGTATCATTATTCAAAGGCACTATGGTTAGAAGGCATCATTCTCATAGCACAAGATATAATTTCATAGCCTGCGAATCCTTTGTTATACGCTTCATGGCCCTGGACGTCATGGTTTGAGGATGTCTTCCTAACAGTCCGAAGACAGCATTCATGGTCCAACCGGAACCTGCATCACGTTTAAATTTATGCATAATATATGTTCGTATTGCTTATTTGCAGGTACACCGTCTAGCAACGGCTATCACAGCAAGAGCAATCCCACTCTGGTTCCCGCAGCCTATCTATCCCTGACCATCCTTCCCAACCTGAATATTGCGTCCGTCTTTCGAAATCTCCATCGGCATGTTCCATCGACGGATTCCTGAACTACATATGACTTGATTCTTGTAAGACTAGGGATATGTAGGTAGCTCAGGAGCCAGAGCTCGGTCAAAACCTTTCAAATCGTTTCTTTCGGTCAAAATTGGCCATCATATCTTTACCCGACAAGTCTTTCATCCTTCTCGGGTAAAGAGGGGCAGCGGTTAATACCCAATTTTTCCCCATGTATTTTTATATACTCGTAATATTCTAGAAATAGCATGTACATGCATATATAATAATGCCCAAGAGTTTTGGTATTTTTCCCTTATTTTTAAGGATTTTAAAATCAATTTATTTTTTATTTTAATAGTACAAAATTCAATAATTATTCCCTGACTAGCATTTTTGGTGAGTAATTTATTTTCATTATTTATACCAAGATATAATTAAGGTAATTTTTGTATATTTTTACACATTTGTTTGGTATTTTTAAAGCTAAATTGCATATAATTGCAATTATAGCCTATTTTATGATTAACAGCATTTTATAATTGTAAAATCATTTCCAGTATTTTTAGATTAATATTTATAAGTTATTAATTAGTTCAGTACATTTAATTTGTTTTAAAATCTTTTTTAACTATTTTATTAAAAAAATAAAAGAGGGAAATTGGATATTTAACAAACAACCCTTTATTGTTTTAATTTTAGCCCATTTAGCCAGACCCCTATCAGATTTAATTGACCCAATACCCAATTAAATTCACCCTAGCCCAATCCCTAATACATCCCGGCCCAACCCCGATTTAATTTGAGTCGTTGATCAAGTAAGATCAACTGCCCAGATCACCTTTCCTTAATTAAATCCTAATTTATCCCCCCTTCGACCCCTCATTTTCTCGAGACCACTCTCTCTCTCTATCCTATCTCTTCCTCTCCTCCTTCTCTCTAAAACCTTCTGGTTCTTCTCTGATGACTCAGCATCTGTCCGGCCACCTCCAGCCTCGCCTCTTTCGACCACCAGCTGCCTTGAAGCCTTATCTCACTGATTCCTTTCATTCCCAAGACTTCTATGGGTTCCAGCCATGCCTGACGGCCAGTGGAAGCTTTGCCTGGGTTGTTTCCAGCCTTTCTCTGGTGAGTTTTGACTCGATGGTGTTCTAATCACCATGGTTCCTGAGTTTCACGGCCAGGTTATCCCTACTTCTTCTGGTTTCTTAGAAAACCCTAACCTCGACCTAAGTCTATTCAAAAAACCGTCTGTATTTTAACGATTTGTGACTCACTCCTTCATGTTTTAAACCTTTCTTTACTCGATCTTTAAAAATGATCAGGTTTTAAGCATCTTTGTCTCCTATTTGAAATTAGGGTTTCTCGACCCTGTTCTTAGAAAGGATCCCATATTTTTTAAACGTCTCTTCTGTGTTTTAAGCTATTATCTCCTGATTTTATGTTATTCG
Source organism: Nicotiana glauca (assembly GCA_026770625.1). Lineage (NCBI taxonomy): Eukaryota > Viridiplantae > Streptophyta > Magnoliopsida > Solanales > Solanaceae > Nicotiana > Nicotiana glauca. The sequence goes on along the minus strand of MU701633.1, from coordinate 317,820 downwards.
AACCAGTATTGATGAAACCCTAGGTATTCTGGGTTGTTTTTTTGCTACATGACTATGCGTCTATGGGTTCTCTGTAACTCCTGCGTTTCTTCATTGTTTTGACCTTTAATTCATGTTGTTCTTTGAGTACTTGTCCCTGTTAATCGCATGACTGCTATTTAAATACTTGGGGATTCCTATGGTTTGTTACTTGTTACTTGTATTGATCCTTCTGTGTATTGACTATGATACTTGCCTTAGAACACTTTACTGATTTTGTGTATACTTGCCTTGGAACTCTTTACTGATTTTGTGTATTTTCCTTTAACTATGATACTTGCCTTAGAACTCTTTACTGATTTTGTGTATTTTTCTTTAACTGTGATACTCGCCTTAACACTCTTTACTGATTTCGCGTATTTCATTACTTGTTGACATTCGCCTTAAATGATAATTGATTCCCTGCGATACCAGGGGATTCCTTACTGATTTTCAGAATGATACTCTTCCTTATTTTATATGGAAGCATGTCGCCAATTAATTCTTACTTTCCGTAATTCATATGTTTTGTACCTTGTCCTAATCACATGCCTTATTCTTTACAACTCTCTGTATGATTGAAATTAGTCTTTCAACTAGTTCTCTTTCTTTATTTGTCACTATGGTAGTCGTTTGAACTAGGACTCCCCAACTAAAGGGAAGTACTTACATTGATTGGGATTCTAATTGTATTTACTTCTATAATTATACTACACTTTACTTCTTACCTTATTTTTCTACTCGTTTTCAGAATTATAAATACACTACTCTTTCATTAGCAAAGGAAATATCAATTAATACTCTCAATTCTACATTCTCTTGTGCTCTTTCTCTCTTTCTACTTTTGCTCTATTGCTGTTCTCTACTCTTGCCTATTATTAGCTAGCTGTACGCCAAGGCTAACATTGTGTTATCACTTTGTCTTTGCATCCTGCTCTTTCTCTCTTACTGGTATGTCTTCTATTTGATTTACAACATCCAAAACAACATGTTTTTATTGCACTTTCTCTTATTCCTTTTATGCTTTTACTTATGGTTCTGCTGTTTACATTGCAATTAGCATGCCTCTTTGCCAATTAATTGATGTGATTACCCTTCCCATAATTCAGCATGTCTACTGCTTTCCCTACTTGTTTACTACAATTATTCCTTACTCCCTAACCCCAGTACATTATCAACATGTATTCATGACCTTCCTAACTACTAAGTAATCCTAAACCCCTTCCCTGAACATGATGTGTGAACCTTTTTGGCATCCCTCAATCTCATGCTGTTAACCCCCTAGCATGAACACTTTGTGATGAAATGTGTTGTGACTGTTTAAGTCCTGAAATGCCTTCTCTGATGTCTGCGTGTGTGCAAATATGCTCTTATATGTGAACTACTTGTCCCCATTTCCCCTTTCCCCTGTTTATGTTTGCTTCCCTGAACCATGTGTAACATTCTAGTTCTGATATTGTCCTATTCACCTTCTTCCGAAACTGTTACACTCTTCTATTGTTTTCTTTCAAAAACTGATTCTAGATGGATCATTTTAAATATTTTTTTCTCAACTCAATTCCTTTAAAACTATATCAAGCACTCTTACTACTTTTAGAGAATACGTTCTACCCCCTTCGTGTGAGCGTTGCTTTGGGTACCGCTGAGTACTCACTGTACTTTGACACACAAGGCTGGTAATTCCTCACTGCACCTGTCCCGCACTCTTCTAGGTGTTTAGGTGCTGGTATTGGCCAATGGAGCTTTACTGCACCTAGACTATGGCAAAGGCTGTGAAACTCGATGGGAGTGAGGTTGGAAGACTAGGCCTGATTGAAGGCTCCCTATAGAATAACTTCTTATTTTTGTTCTTTATTACTGTAATTCAGATACTATTGGTTTGTAATAATGTGTAAATGAATGATTGGGGGCTGAATAGTAAATACGGGGGGAGGGGTATGCATGTTTATTTTAATTGGTAGAAAACTTGTTTATAGGTTTTATTTACCTATTTGCGCAACAGACAACTTGCATAGGACATGCATTTCATGCATTAGAAACCCTGTTATAGGTCTTTCACTCTCAGTATGTTATTGTACTCACTTCGTAATCTTAATCAATTAACAATAAGCCCAATAAACTGTCATTACTTCATTGGCATAGTAGGAATCATGTTTTAGGAGCTCCTATGTGCATTAGACATCCTGTTGCTTAGAGTTATATACTTATATCGGTTGCGATTGTCAAAACGCCTATTAGCATGCTTAATCTAATAATACAAGTATTGTATGCGTATTTTTTATAAAAAAACTGGAGATTAATATGCATGTTCACCCTCTAAGACAAGTAAGCAATACATATGACGCCTAGACAAGCTTTAGGTCTAATAAGAATTGATCAATCATGTTTTTACCAGTTTAGGACCAATCAACCTCCTTCAACATCTTGAACACTACTTTTACTCCTGTCTCTCTGAAGTTCACTCCGTTTTACTAAAACTCCCGCCGTACTTTGAAATGATCTCAAAATGGTGTATTTGTTCTACTATGTTTTCTACTGGGTTAGCCTTTCCGCCCAGAATCGTGCTATTTTTTAAAATCTTTATCCTGCGTCTCGCCAAGTTACCATATCTTTAATGTCTTTACCCTATTTTCAAAGTGTGTTTTAACGATTTTATCTATATTTTCATTAATTCCTAAACCGCAGTATACTTCCAAATCTTACTGTTGTCTCTAGTTGTATTTCTGAAAGTCGAACATTCTTCAAATCACTCAGTCTTAATTAAGCCTTCTACTTTCACTGGAACTTACCGTTTTTATTTCAACATTCCCGCTTTCTTAAACTCTTATCTTTGAGACTTTAAATGTGTTTGAGACGTGCTAATTATGTGTCCATTTTGTGGAGGAATTTTTGAGCCTTTATGTGTCATTGTATGTTCACTTATGTGCAGTCCTATTTGTTATGTATGTCCCTTAGCATCTTTGCCTTTAAACTTAAGGGTTCATCCTAGTCCCTACCACATAGGAATAGTGGTCGTAAATACCCTCCAGGACTTATAGGACGGGACGGGTAATAGCACGCAATATATATTCGTGACCAACTCGCGCATTTAATAACCTTTACGGGGTGGGAAGGGTAGAATATGGAGATGATGACCGATGCACTAATATCTCATGTAGCCCTTTTCTGAGGGGCAATTACTGAATATTGCAGTGATGATCCATATTAATCATAAAACTAGGACCCCTCTCCCTTTGCTTGTTTTCTTCTCTTCTTGTAAAACTATTCAAATTTGTTATAAATCTTTGCCTTCCCTACTTACCTTCAAAGCTCTTTTAACTTATTTGCAATGTTGTATACTTGAATCTCTGATTGTCTACTTGATTATGTGAAGTCACAATATAACATGGTCGGGAACCACACTAGTGGATCTTGAGGGGTGCCTAACACCTTCCCCTCGAGATAATTTCTAGCCCTTGCCCAAACTCTGGTTTTCCAACTAAAAAACCCCTTTTAGTGTCCTAATGCACTTTAATCATTAGGTGGCGACTCTTCAATTCAAAACCCAATTCCCAAAAGGAAAAGAGTTGTCCTCCCAAATATGGTAAACCCGATTTCACCTTTAGGAAAAGGAGGCATCGACAGAGGTCTACAGATATGATTTGAAGTAGGGGTTCTTGCGCGGCAACAAATTGGATATAATGGAAAGGAGCTACCGAAAAGGAAGAAGGATACAACATAACTTTGAATTGGGAGGATGTTGCCACAAATTTAATTGATGTCCACGAGGGGTGAATGGACTTGTGCAACTAGGAAGTGAGCTCGGACTCAGGTGGGTTATTCCATGTGAGCAGGTTAGCGGTCGTATAGTTGGCGAAGCTTCTGCGAAGAATTTTATTGGTTATGCAGCAAAGGAATTGGTCGTGCGGATGTTATTGATGATTTTAAGTATTAAAGGGGGTTTCTACGGTAAGATATCGAGAATATTGGTGGTTGATGGCGCAAGGTTATGTCAATAAGAGATTAAGAATCCTGGTGAACTCCAGAGTTGTGTAATAGTGGCTTCGAGCTAAGTGGGAGAGTCCCACCATCTATGATTGGATATCATGGTTAATTACTTGCGGGGTTTCTGGTTATTAGCATATTGAGGGGCTATTTCAGCTACGGGAAAAGACCATAAGTGGTAATTTGAGCAAATGAATTATTAAAGGTGGGCTATAGTTGTCCTTATTGGCACATGTTCAGATTTGGGGGAAGGATTCAGGATTGTGTTTGTAAAGATGCGGATTCCAAGGGAAGGGACCCTACCAAGTGCATCACCAATGTGGTATTAATGTGATAGAAGATTTATGGAGTTGATTATATTCAGGGCCAAGTCAGAGCGGGCGGCTCTCAACAACGGTCCTAGTGAATTCAATAGATAAAGTGTGATGCCTAATGATTTTGAGCCTATAGGTACAGTTGAGAATCAAGCTTTTGCAGCAGCTTATGAGTGGAGGCCCAAAATGTTCTATGATGTTTTGACTTGCAGTGTAACACATGAGAGGAAAATGAGAAAGGTCTTTGGGTTTGCAGAAGGATTAGCAGAATGGGCATATCAGTTGAGGGTGCGAATAAGCGCACAGGGAAGGTATGAAATGGTTCATTTGATTTGAGACAATATGGTCTCGCGGTTCAAGGTCACTTGGGGTGAGTACGGATGGAGTGTGTTATGTGTTGAAAGGAATTATTGTTGTTACTAAGGAAATCAGGGTAAATTGAAGGAAGATATATTGGTTAACCACAGTTGAGTTGGCGTATTGGTGGTAGAGGTCTGTTCCTTCAGCGTGATCAAGTTATGCATGTGATTTGTGGTGGTACGTGTGAGGCTTGTTAGTCACCGTAATTAATGTTGTTCAGAAGCATTCTTCTGTTATGGCCCGTTATGTGTAGGCGGATCCCGGAAGGGCTATGGTGGCTTTGACCACTACTTAGATGTTTGCCTATACTACGGTTATGAGAATTTACCTGTGTGCGGCTATGGTTCACCTGAAGTGAGTCTAGAAGAAGGTTTTTATATGATGAAATGTTAACCTATTAGTGGTTATGGAGTCATGATGAGAATCGTGTTCCATTGCATGTTGGCATGATGGGTGTAGTGAGTGGTATAGAAATTGAAGTAAAGAACAAGGTAACAGCTCGGTTTGGACAAGGATGTCACAATCTCGGATGAGTAGGAAAGGAGTTTCGGTGTTTAAGGTAAGTTGGTATTGTCTTCACCGTCACTTGAGATTAGTGTTTTGTGAAAAAGGATGGCATCCTGGTTAATGCTTCTTGATCGCTTTTCAGCGTTAGTGCGAACCCGTTATTCATTTCGGAAGGTTGTGGGAGCGTATCCCACGTGAAGATTGTATAAGTGTGACATGTATTCACTTGATTGATTAAAGATTTAAACCAAGTATGAGGATTGTGGTAATATCATTAATTTGAGAATTTATGCCTGGAGGGCACTCTGTTTATTGGGTTATGGACTGTGGAGGTTCGCTACGGTTATGACGGTTGTTCTTATGTGTTATGAGAAAAGGGGAGTTATTATGGACCTTTGAAAGGTTATTAGCCTAGTTGGTGCAATCAGAAATCGGCTTGAGATTAGTGGACTGATTTAAATGTGAACATGGACTTATATCAAGCCAGATATGTTCATCTCAGCAATGCACTCCTTATGGAGGAGTAGTCAGGGTGTTATTTCATTATCAGATATTTCAAGTGGTGATACATTGTACCGTGTGAGTTGTGAGACGGCTTGGAAATTGCTTATGTGTTAAGGATCCACGTGGAAATGAAGTTATACGAGCCAAATGGCTCTTGAGATTCAGATTGTATATCGCACCGCAGTTGTGCTTGGGTTTTGTAGCTTATAGTGCTATATGTCCCCTCAGGGATGGTATTGTGCACTTAGTGTGCTTGTGACCGAAATTCGGTATTTTATTGTAATGAGAAAATTTAGCTCGATGTGTATCTCCTTATGTGAGATCTATTAGTGGATCGGGTGGCACGCCACCAGGGGTACGTTATTTGGATCGGGTTGCGTGCCACAACTGTGTGATGTTGAGTATAGCTTTCTATATGCTATATTTGTATGTCTCATTTCCTATTTTCTAAGGAAAGTCCGTATTAGTGCGTAAGTTAGGTCATTCCTTCCAGAGTTCGTTTTCCTTTTGTATCGCATTCGAGTTGGTAACCTATTGGCACATGGTGGCATCATATGAGACTTTTGATTATGTTTGGGGTGGCTTATTGCCTGAGCAGTTCGTACTGGGTGAGACGAGATCCTTGGAATTAGGATCAGTGCAATTTGATTATAGGAAATACATTAAGAAGTTAAGGACATTATTTGGTTCAGAATGAGGTGATGGTCCTTGTCAGGAGTATAGACCTAATGATTTTTTGATTTGGCAGTCGGTCTTGAATTTCTATACATCTCTTCGTCATGGTGGTATTGTAAGAATTAGAGAAAGACCTATATAGGTCATGCGGTGAAATGGGAGCATCAAATCTGAGGAATTTTGATTAAATTGATTAGAGAATGCTATTGTGGTCCTATGAGTAAAGTGGTGCAAGTTGTGAATTCAGCTAAGGTACGCAGTCGTGTTTTGGGGCTACGTGTAGTTATTGATACGGTGAGCATATGTTGGAAACAGGTCGGGCATAGAATTCCGGATGTTGGATTAGGCTCTAAGGCTTATCTGCTTGAATAAAAGGAAATATCCTTAGAATTTATCGCGATAATGAGCTCAACGGAGTTGTGGTAGAACGGGAAGGTGCATGAGGTGTCAAACAGTGATTTCAGACTACTCCACTGCAATTCTCAGCATGTTCGAGGATAAACGTATGTTTAGGTGGGAGAGAATGTAGCAACCCGACCGGTCGTTTTGAGCCCTAGCGCATCGTTCAGCAGTCTGAGGCCATGAGCAACTTCATTTCAAGTGTTATGACTTGTACGTGTGGTCGGAATTGAACTTCGGGAAGTTCAGAGTTGATTTGGAAAGAAAATTCTCATTTCGGAAGCTTATAGTTGGAAGAATTGACTAGGATTAGATTTTTGAGTAAACGACCTCAGAATTGGGATATGAAGGTTCCAGCAGGTTCGTATGATGATTTTGGACTTGGGCGTATGCCCGGATCGGGTTTTGGATGACCCGGGAGCGTTTGGGCGCCTATTGTGGAAGTTAGCATTTTGGAGAAAATTTCATAAGTTTTGCTTGAAGTGAATTTCAGTATTATCGATGTCCATTTTGTATTCCGAGTATATGAATAGCTCTGTATGGTGATTCTGGAGTTGGAGCGCGATCAGAAGTGAAATCAGAGGTCCGTAGGTCATTTTTGAGCCTTTTGGCTAAAGCTAACATTTGAAGGTTTTTTGAGAAGTTTGACCGGAAGTGGACTTTTTGATATCGGGGTCGGATTCCGGTTCTAGAAGTTGGAGTAGGTCCGTGATGTCGAATATGACTTGCGTACAAAATTTGAAGTCAATCGGACGTGATTTGATAGGTTTAAACATCGAAAATAGAAGTTTGAAATTCTAAAGTTCATAAAGCTTGGATTGGAGGTTGATTCATAATTTTAGCGTTGTTTGATGTGATTTGAGTAGGGGTGGCAATTGGGGCAGGGCGGGGCAGGGGAAAATTTAAATGGGGCAGGGCAGGGTAAAATGTTATTTTTAAAAAAAATTAATTGGTTGGGGCAGGGCAGGGCAAGGTCCGAACTAATAGATGAATCGGGTAAAATAGAAATGACCCGCGTGTTTTATTATTTTTTTCAATCCCGCTTTGAATCCATTTCACATTTCAAGCACTCTGCCCTCGTCGGCTATTCCAAAGGACAAAGGACAACCCAAAAGCAAAAAGTCAGAAACCCTTCCCTTCAGTTCTTCTAATCTTCCAGGAAAAATTCGATCTCCAACAACAATAAATTTCAAGGTGACACTCTCTTACTTTCAGCTTTTCTTTCCGTTGTAACAACTCTTATTTCTCTCTTGACTTTTAGCTTTTTCTGCTACGTTTCCTGATATTTCTTGCCGCCTACGAGGTGTTTGATTTTTTGCTCAGTAGAGTGATGTTTTGAAATAAGGGACATAATTTTCATTTTGTTGGATGCCCCCGAAGGGAAATGACGGGCCAACTCAAATGTTCAAAGTTACAACAGAATATTAGAATATTTTGCTGAAAAAAACCAAAAAATTTTGCTTTTGTAGTAGTTAATCTATGGCGCTCAGAGTATGAATGTTGCTTTTGAACTAGTTAATACAGTCGCCTAAGTTTGCTACAATGGTTTTGGTTTTTAGGGAGGGGGTTCTTTGAAAAATCTAAGACTAAAAGAATTTCGTTTTGCTTATCAGTTTTGTAGTTTTTCCCACTTTGACCTTCATCTTTTATTGGACGGTAGTTGGTAGCAATTGGCTTCTTAATAAATGTTGAAATGGTTAACTTGATCTTTTAAACAGAAAAGAGTGCAGCGTGTCATTTCCTCGAAGAGTATTTCTACCCTGGTTGGCTGATACATTCCTTTGTGACTATATACAACCGTCTGAATCAATTGAGGTGAGTTAGTTGTGCCCATATTCTTTGTTGAAGCAAATAATATTTCTTAGCTATAGTTTATTTTATTGGTCTTATAATGAAATATAAATGATATTTTTCTTTAGTCTTATTGCCTTTTTGCCTTAAAAGCAGAAGAAGTTATATCTTTGATGTTGAGTGTGTTGGAATAGGCACTACTTCAAAGTCCTGTAACTATACTAAAGCTGCAGGCACTTCTGTCTTTTCTTGTTTGCATTTCTAAAACACTATAAGAGCTTGGTGGTAGAATACATGATTCTTGTATACTTCTTTAGTAGTTGACCACCTCAAGGAATGTGTTTCTTATGAATTTTTAGGATAAAAATAATTCCCAAGAAAAACCAATACTCTATATTGGTTGTCGTTAACTGAAGCTTCTTTCTTTATCTCTGTGAACCATGAGTGCACTTTCGTCGATATCACACTTGCCGAGGTCTTTACTACAACATTTTGTTGTCTCCCTGTGATAATTGTATATGGGGCTGTACATTAAATGTTCAACTGCTAAAGAATTGGATCTCCCTTATAAACTAAGCTATTTGGTAAATTAATTTGGGGCTGGGCGTTCAAGTGCAAAGGCCCTCTGGCATAGTCCAGAGAGCTGGCCATAGGGTCATTCAGAAATGGAAAGGGACAGATAAAATTAGTAAGATATATGGTGACGGGATTGATGACATAGAGTGAGGAAGTCGTGTTTGCTAACAACTTATCTGTGTATGAAGATACTCTGTAGGCAGACATAGGCGTGCTCTCGACTAATAGGCATACGAAGAATTTGAGTTCTTTTCTATTTCTTTGAGAACAGTAGCGAGGGCATGCCTAATGTTGTTTTAGAGCTTCAACAAATACAGCTGCTTGTCAGCATGTATTGTCTAATATCTATGTATTATACTATCCCTGTTTGGGAGAAAAGAAGGAGAGAAGTCTCTGTTGTAGTTCATCCTCTTAGATTTAATTATGGGATTTGTATTGCTTATTGAAATAATAATATGTATAATGCAATTTTAGAAGTGATGCGGCAAACTTTAAAATAATCTGCACATCTGTTTTTTCCTTTGTATATTATTTGCTTTTGGTTATAATTTGAATGCTAATAATAGGCTGTGTGGTGCAAAAGAATTAAGTTCTGTATTTGTGGTTTCTTATTTCAGAGAATTATGTTAATTATTAAAGTATGTTAATTGCTTGATGCACTTTCTGCTTTAGGTAATCATGACATCTCAAATTGAAGAGAATCTACCAGCTTCATCTTCTAATGCTATTTCGTTAGACGATGAGAGTCAACGGCCTTCACAACCTGATGAAGTTGAACCGAAAAAAGGATATATTCCAAAGCGTGGGATCATTTCGAATCGGTGAGGGTTAAGGGTGTTCCATATGGTGCTTGTAAGTATTGCGATCGCCGGAATAAAAATGCTAGAAATTGTGGGACAAAATCTATGTTAGATCACATGCTTAAGTGTCCAAATAGGCCAAGAGATGCACAAAATGAGTGTGATACGGGGGGTGGTTATTTTGATCAAGATGTTTCACGTAAAAAGCTTGCACATGCCATTATTTTACACGAGTATCCACTCTCTATAGTTGATCATGTGGGATTTAGGAACTTTGTTGCGAGTCTTCAACCTATGTTTAAGATGGTTTCCAGAAATACAATCAAGAATGACATAATAAAAATCTTTGACAATTTGAAATTGCAAACTTCTATGTTGTTGGACAAAGTCACGAGTAGAATTGCAATAACAACCGATATGTGGACTTCCAATAGTAACAAAAAAGGGTTCATGGCTATTACTGGTAATTTAATTGATGATTCATGGAGGCTTCAAAGTCATATTTTGAGATTTGCTTATGTCCCTGCTCCACATGATAAAGATGCCTTGTGTGGTGCTTTGGTTAATTGTTTGTTTGATTGGAATCTTGAACGAAAAATATCAACTATCATAGTTGATAATTCTAGAACAAACAATGCTATGATTAAAACTTTGTTGGATGAGAAACTCAATAAACATGATTTGTTGTTGACTGGTTGAGTATTTCATGTGCATTGTGCTGCACATATTTTAAATTTGATTATGCAAGAAAGGTTAAAAGTGATAGGAGATAGTCTTAGCAAAGTGCGTGATAGTTTCTTGTATTGGATTGGATCAGCTGGCAGAATTGAGAGGTTTGAAGAAGCCCCACGTTTGGTTCACTATTCTTGTTATAAGAAGTTGGAGTATGATTGTCCTACTCGGTGGAACTCAACATATTTAATGTTGAGAACAGCTATATAATACAAAGAGGTGTTTAACAAGTTGAGTCTTACTGACACAAATTATAAGTCGTATCCAACTGAAGAGCAATGGAGTAATACAGAAGATGTTTCTGATAAGCTCAAACTTTTTTATCATATCACTAAACAGTTTTCAGGAACTCAATATCCAACTTCTAGTCAATACTTTACAAAAGTTTGTGAAATTAAACTAGAATTGGAAGCTTGGGTGAAAGAGCTTAATCCTTTGATTAGCGATATGGCATATGCCATTTTGTTGAAATTTAAAAAATATTGGGATGATATGCATATTTTGATGGGAGTAGCTGCAATCTTTGATCCACGGTACAAGATGAGGTCGGTAGAGTTCTTTCTTCCACTAATTTATGGTGAAGAAGCTTCAACAAAAACTCAAGAAGTTCGATCCAATTGTTATGATCTCTTTTAAGATTATAAGAGTAAATTATCTGCTCCACATGATTCATTAGCATCTAGTTCTAGTGAAGTCACTAGTTTTACTCAAGGTGATCGACTTTCGAGCTTTGATAGATTAGTAGCTTCAACTGGAGCTACCGTGGAGAAAAGATCAGAGTTGGATATGTACTTAGAAGAAGATCTACTACCTCGAACCCCTTCATTTGACAATTTGAGTTGGTGGAAGACAAATGGATTGAAATTTCCTACATTGCAAAAAATGGCTCGTGATCTCTTAGCCATTCCCGTGTCTAGTGTTACTTCGGAATCGGCATTTAGCACTAGTGGGAGGTTAATTAGCCCGCATCGGAGTAGACTCCACCCCACTACTTTGGAAGCTTTAATGTGGGCTCGCACGTGGTTATGAAATGACTTAAATGGTAAGTAATTTTCTTATTATTGTCTTAATGTGTGCTCGCACTACTTTGGAAGCTTTAATGTGTACTCACAGTTTTTTCTTCATGGTTAATAGACTGTATTTGTCAAGTGGTTACAACTATTTAAGAATTTTGGTGAAGAAGTTACGAGTTGGTTCGATAAGGTTTTTCCACCAGTAACTAGAAACGAAAAGATGAAACAGTGGTTTCAGTTTGCTTTACCCTTCGTAGAATTGCTTAAGAATTATGGTGGGGGTTTTATGAGTTTGGGTTTTATGAGTTTGTTTCACATTGCTTCACCATATGTATATTTGTTGCTGTGTTTGAGGACTGAGGAAAAAGTTCTTGGCGGTGTGTTATCGCTGATGCTGCGACTGATTGGTATATCTGTTACTGATTAATGATGTCCATGGACATATTAGAATCTGACGAGAAATATAATGATGAGTCTTTCGATAATCTTGTTTCTGGAGAGATTTCTACTTAGGCAAATCCTACAATTAGATCAATAGTGTAGTGTATCACTGCTCAACTACACTTTGTGACTATAGGTGCAAGTTCAATATGCATTATATACATTTGAAAATTTTCAGTTATATATGTGGAGTCCAAGGGAGGAGGGCGAGTTCAGCTTCAGCTACGGTTGGCAATATACATCCGCATTGGTGCTAATCGAACACTTAAAAGTTAACATAAAGTCGCCGCCTTTGGACCTGTCTTAAGAGAATTTCATTTTAAATGGTGCATGTTCTCACTGGATGATACATACTAGATGAAATTAATAGGACAGATATTGCAACATGGTTTAAGAAAAAGATTGATAACCTTTCAGCCTATAACTAATTATTGTTGTATCTAGTGCTCAAGTATCATATCACTTTTAGGCTTAGGCAACTCACCTGAGATATGGGATCAAACGAAACTGCAATATCTCTTGGTAGATTCACACATGATGGCTAAGATGAATCAGTGTAACACTTCTCAGAATTAGAAAAAAATAAATTACAAGAGAGCAGGGCGGGGCGGGTCAAGGCAGGGCGGGGCAGGGAAAAATTTGAATTTTTTTTAAATAGGGCAGGGTAGGGCGAGTCAAAATATTAGCAGGTCAAGGCTTGCCCCACCCCGCCTTTCCCCAATTGCCACCCCAAGATTTGAGCCTCGAGCAAGTCCGTAATGTGTTTTGGGACTGGTTGGTGTGATTGGTCGGGCTCCTGGGGGCCTCGGGATGATTTCGGATGGTTGATGGAGGGATTTTGCAGGTTGGATGATATCAGATTTTTTTTGCTGCTTCTGCTATTCCCGCTTCTGCGGAAATGGGACCGCATAAGCGGCGTCGCAGGTGCGAAGAGAAGACCGCAGAAGTAGTTTTTGGTTTGGTGCAGCAGGCTCCGCAGATGCGGTGGTCTTTTCGCAGAAGCCGAACCGCATCTGCGAGTGAAGGACCGCAGAAGAGGAAAGTTTGGACTCTAGTGGAAGCCGTAGAAGTGGTAGATGGTCCGTAAAAGCGGGACCGCGGAAGCGGAAATTCTTCCGCAGAAGCGAAAACGTGCTGGTGGTAGAGAATTGTTTTAAATTCGGGATTTGGCCATTCTTCTCTTCACTTGGCATGGGCGATTTTGGAGAGCTTCAAGAGGGGATTTCCTTCATCAACGTCAAGGTAAGTTATCCCTACCTATTTTGACTAAAATACATCAATTATGTATGGATTTGAGCATGAAATTGGTAGAAAACTTGGGTTTGAGGGAAGACCTAGAAAATTATTGTTCATGGAATTTAACCACGATTTGGAGTAAGGAATTAGGAGAAAATCTTATATTTGAGTTCATGAGGCTATGGGTAAACTTTATCTTCGAAAAATTTTGGAATCCGGGCACGTGGGCTTGAGGGCATTCTTGTCAACTTTTCGATCGGTGGTTAGGAATTGTTATAAATTGGATTATAATAGGTACCTTAGCATATATTAATGGATTTGCATAATTGTTGGCTAGTTTTGGAGCGTTGTGCATCGATTCGAGTATTCAGGAGGGCGTAGAATGCCGGTTATGGATCTTCGGAGCAAGGTGAGTCTCCTTTCTAACCTTGTAAGAGGGAATTGTCCCCATAGGTGAGTTAATTGGTTAGGTGATCCTATTTGTGGGGGCTACGTACACACGAGGTGACGAGAGTCCGTCCATAGCTACTATTATGCTATTGTTCGGGTAGTCTAGGACCCAAAAGCATGCTATACTTGGATTAATTGTAAACTTATCGACATTTGAATTGCTTAAATCACCTCGAGTTAGTAAAAGAATTTCCACAAAAGATTAAACTTCATTTTCAAAAATCTTTAAAAGAGAATTGACTTTTCTATGGATAAATGTTCCTGGTTGATTACTTGATTAATCGTCTATGTTTGTTTAATTTTGTAATGGGCGGAATGACTCGGCAGATTAAATATATGCATCTATAGGTGCGTCGTCGACCCTCGGCAAGTGCACAGTTTATTTCTGTTGGATCGGGCCGTCGCCTCGACATAATATGCGCATGCTTGTATTGCTGCTTTGAACTTATTTAAGTTGTTATTTCCTCTTCGTGGTTTGAGAATATTTTGATAAATAATGATAAGGAATTTTGGAAATTTCCTATAAAAGAAATAATTGTTTACTTGTTTCCCCCTATTGGGTTAAAATCATGTTTGTAGAAATCCACGATTTAATGTATTATTGACATCATTATTGGACCACTAGTAAGTGTCGAAGTCGACCATGTCGTCTCTACTTCTTTGAGATTAGACGGGATACTCATTGAGTACACATTGTTTTCGTACTTATACTACACTTCTATGCATTTTTGTTGCACAGGTATACGTAACTCGAGTGGCCTACTGAGCGTAGAAGCATGGATGATTCTGGGACTGGGTGAGTTGCATTATTCGAGGCGGCCCGCAGCTAGCATAGTCCCTTCCAGTATGTTGTATTTATGTCCTGTCCACTGTATACCGGACGGATGCTGTATTTTATTTTCTTATCAGTAGATGCTCATCCACTTGTGACACCGGGTTCTGGGATGGTTTTGAAATATTTTGTACTAATTGCTTATTATTTAATTTGAATTGAAGCAGTTATCTTTTTATTTATGAAAAACAAATTGAAGGAAAATCTTAGTTTTCAAGATTTTTAAAAATGAGAACTTCATTAAGTATTTTGGTTGGCTTGCCTAATAGCGGTGTCTGGTGCCATCGCGACCCTTAGTGGATTTTGGGTCGTGACAACATTGTATCAGAGCACTTGGTTGTAAGGCCCCGGAAAATTTTTTTTCGAGTAAATTAAGATTTTGTCGTGCCGAGATAAGCTAAATTATTTTATTTCGTGTGCAAATGAGGATTTATGATACGATGGATATCAATTGGATATGTTAATAAGCGTATAGGTCATATTAGAAGTGAATTGGGGTCTAAGGAGAGGCCTAAGTCTGCCAAGTTGGAAAATTTCATATTACATGAAAGTTGTAGATGAGTGCGCACAAGACCTCACTTTGGACGATCATATCTCCAGTTATATATGGATTTGTGTGATGAACAACATATCAAATTCAATCCCTTTGAGTCTAGTTTCCAACGCAACAAACTGTTCATCATTTGGAGGTGTATACAGGAAGTTATGACCATTTTACTGGGCATGTGTCACTAGCACGCTCAGGTGCGCGATCGCGCAAGTGGACGCGCATATTGCGAAGTATTCTGCTTTTGGACGCGCATATTAGCGTGCCTAGGTGCGCGACCGCGCTAGTAGAAGGCCTCTAAATACCCCTAAAGACCGGAAATAAGAGAATTTGAGAAATCTCTCAAGCCTAGGGCTTCCTCTACACCCCAACTCGACCAAGGCATCCAATTTCACACCTAAGGTGAGTTTTTAAGTGTGTTTTCATGGTGATTTCACTTCTCTATCACTAGTTACAACATGATTTTGATTGGATTTCATAGGATTTCTTCAAAATCTCAAGAACACCCCAAAGTTGTCTTTCAAGATTTAGTCCACAAGAGGTAATCCTACACTTTAGACTTACATACATGGAGTTATTATGGAAATATGAGTATGGATTAAGTATTGTAACTCATAGGATGGGGATTGGAAGCCATAAGTGCCTAACCTAGGTTGTGTTGGTTGTAGAGATTGTGAAATGAGTTAATTAAGAAGGTTGATGGTTGGGTATGAATGAATGGTCATATATATATGTTGTTGGAAGTTATAAATTGGTTAGGAATGATGGTAGAGTGAATTGTTGGTTAATGGTGATAATTGGATGAACCAATACTATAGTTATGAGGTGTAAAGATTTATACCTACAAGGTATTTGATAATATGCCTAAATGGCATAAGTTATGGAATTTATTACTAATATTGACCCTATCAAATGTTGTATTGTAGATTGAAGTTGCTTAATTGTATTGGATCCTTATAGTGTCATTAAGGGGCGAATTTGAGGTATGTATGGCTAAAACTCCCTCTTCTTATAAATTGAGCTCCCATGGTGTCCCTGCGTATGTTATAAGTTCGGAATTTGATTTATGTAGTATTCATTATTTCAAAGGATTTGGGCGTTGCAAGAATATATGTGAAGGATGTAACTCAATGTGTTTAATATGTTATTCTTGGTAAATGAGGATATGTGAAAAAAAATGGGAATTATGTGCTAAAATGCCTAGACTTCAAGTCAAGTTTAAAGTGAGATTTTGATGCAAATTATGTGAGCAAAACTCGTTATGGTTGATCCTCCAAATTGTTCTTATGTGTACCAAATGTATTCGATTGATTGTTCTAGTTGTTGGTAATGTACAAAGATGTTTGGAAGTGAAGTAAGTGACTATGTAAATATGGTAAGATTGAACTTTGGATTCTTTTTGTTATTGGTACTTTACATGAGTTGGTGTTATGAACTCTATGGACAGGCTATGAAACGCATAGGTGTATAATATGATATATGAACCCTATGGACGGGCTATGAAACACATAGGGGTATAATATAAAATGTGGAACCTATGGATGGGCTATGAAACACATAGGTGTATAATATAAAATGTGAACCCTATGGACGGGCTATGAAATGCATAGGGGTATAATATAAAATATGGAACCTATGGACGGGCTATGAAATGCATAGGTGTATAATATGATATGTGAACCCTATGGACGGGATATGAAACACATAGGTGTATAATATGATATGTGAACCCTATGACGGGCTATGGAACGCAACCTAGAGGTATGGAAATTATGTGAAAGCTATCTGATCCCTTTTATTTTTTGATGTGGGGATTGTTAAAGCTCTTGATTTACTTTTATGATCTCCTTATCCTTGTTTGACAATTCTTTCTAATGACAAGGTGTTAATGATTTCTTTATTCTTGTTTGATAGTCCTTTCTAATTAGATGGTGTTTAGTTATACATACCAGTACAATTCAAATGTACTGACGTCCCTTTTGCCGGGGGCGCTACATTCGTGTTATGATTGTAGGTGGTTCTATAGCAGGTACTCCAGTCCACCGACAGTAGCACTCCTTCCTTTTCCGTCAGATGAATTGGTGAGCCCCTTCCCTCTAGGGGCCCTACGTGGCTCATGCCGCCTTTCTTCCGGAGTCTTTTTTAGTATTTGTGTAAGGTATAGTCGGAGCCTTGTTGCCGGCATTTCCATATTATTCTTCAGTTATATTTAGAGGCTCCGTAGACAGGTTGTGGGTAGTGTCGGGCATGGGAATTTAAAATAGAAATATTGATGTTTGGCAAAGACTTATAACACTTGTGATATTTTGATAATTATGGTTTAAGTTGCTAATGGAAAATGAAATGGAATCGTTAATGGTATATTTATAGAATTTGATTAATAGAGTCCATCTCTTATTTATTCATGAGTTAGTTTGGCTAGAATGAGACATAACAGGCTTGCTCAGTTGGGTTTACTCGGTTGAGCGTCGGTCTCGCTCCTCGGATTTTGGGGCATGACATAGGTTCCTAGGGTCTCACGAGTCATGAGCAAGTCTAGTAGAGTCTCGCGGATCGGTGCGAAGATGTCTGTACTTATCCTCGGGAGGCTGCAGGACTGTTAGGAGAACTTCCCTTCTTAATTCCTCATCATGTGATTTGATTCCTTTGAGGCTTATACTTTTGCTTCTTTCCTACTCAATCTTATGCCACGCAAAGCGCTTGCTATTCATCGAGGATTGAAGAATTATAATGATATTACGAATATGGTGCAAGATGTTTCTCCCCATATAACCGTCTGAGCTATTATCGTCGCCTTGTGGTAGGATATTTTATTATTTTAGCCCGGTAACGGTACTTCTGAGGGCTCTGAGGCTAGGCACAAGTTGCCATGATGCTTATGGACAATTGTTGTGCAGTATTGATATGATGGTAGGATGCTGCCTACGTGTCGGGGCAATGAATGACTTGAAGGGAAGTTTACTCAGGTTGTGATTCAGAGATTCTGTATTTTACTTCAGGCAAGGGAAGGGCAATCGGGCAGAGAATGTTCAGGTTTGGGTTGACAAGGTATCGAGACTCGGTATTTGTGAGCGTGGCGGAATTTTCTTCTATGATGAGGTGTTGTTGTCCTTATTGGATGTACTAGATTCGCCGGTGTTATGATCTTCTACAATTCACCTCTGGAGCAGGATACTGCAGGTCAGTATTGAAGAAGCGACTGTTAGATATCGCGAGGCAAGGTGGTTCAGGTTTGAATCGGCAGTTATAATATTGGCAGCTTGAGAAAGATGATCTTCTAAATGGTGTAAAGTTAGCAGCAATTGTGGGTTCAAGTGCCCCGAAGATAGATTTTATTAAGGCAGCAGCTGAGCAGCAAAGGATGCAGAAAGTCATGTGGGAGGTGTCAGGCGGTGGCTAAAATTTCTAGAAGGCCGAGTATAAGATGCCAAGGGTCGAGTAGTCGATTTAGGGGATGAGTTCTGCCAAAGTGGGAGATTGGCGGGGTTGCATATGGGCTTTGCAGTGGGATGAACATGTACATTAAGAAGAGTTTGGAGCGATTGAAAATGTTAGTAATTGGTTATTGGGGTCTACAGATCTGATTTGAAGTAGGGGTTCTTCCGCGGCAGGAGATTGGATATAACGGAAAGGAGCTGCCGGAAAGGAAGAAGGATACAATATAACTTTGAATTGGGAAGATGTTGCCGCAAATTTAATTGATGTCCACGAGGGGTGAATGGACTTGTGCAACTAGAAAGTGAGATCGGACTCAGGTGGGTTATTCCCTGTGAGCAGGTTAGCAGTCATATAGTTGGCGAAGCTTCTACGAAGAATTTTATTGGTTATGCAGCGAAGGGATCGGTCGTGCCAATGTTGTTGATGAATCTGAGTATAAAAGGGGGTTTCTACGGTAAGATATCGAGAATATTGGCAGTTGATGGTGCAAGGTTATGTCAATAAGAGATTAAGAATCCTGGTGAACTCCAGATATGTGTAATAGTGGCATAGAGCTAAGTGGGAGAGTCCCACCATCTATGATTGGGTTGCATGGTTAATTACTTGCGGGGTTTCTAGTTATTAGCATATTGAGGGGCTATTTCAGCTACGGAAAAAGACCATAAGTGGTAATTTGAGCAAAGGAATTATTAAAGGTGGGCTATAGTTGGCCTTATTGGCCCATGTTCAGATTTGGAGGAAGGATCCAGGATTATGTTTGTAAAGATGCGGGTTCAAAGGGAAGGGACCCTACCAAGTGCATTACCAATAGGGTATTCATGTGCTAGAAGATTTATGGAATTGATTATATCAGGGCCAAGTCAGAGGGGGTGGCTCTCAACAACGGTCCTAGTGAATTCAATAGATAAAGTGTGATGCCTAATGATATCGAGCCTATATGTACAATTGAGAATCAAGCTTTTGCAGCAGCTTATGAGTGGAGGCCCAAAATAATCTATGATGTTTTGACTTGCAGTGTAACACTTGAGAGGAAAAAGAGAAAGGACTTCAGATTCGCATAAGGATTAACAGAATGGGCATATCAGTTTAGGGTGCGAATAAGCGCACAGGGAAGGTATAAAATGGTTCATGTGATTTGAGACAACATGGTCTCGCAGTTCAAGGTCACTTGGGGTGAGTGAGGATGGAGTGTGTTATATGTTGAAATGAATTATTGTTGTTACTAAGGAAATCAGGGTAAATCGAAGGAAGATATATTAGTTAACCACAGTTGAGTTGGTGTATTGGTGGTAGAGGTCAGTTCCTTCAGCGTGATCAAGTTATGCATGTGATTTGTGGCGGTACGTGTGAGGCTTGTTAGTCGCCGTAATTAATGTTGTTTAGAAGCATTTTTCTGTTATGGCCTGTTATGTGTAGGCGGATCCCGGAAGGGCTATGGTGGCTTAGACCACTACTTAGATATTTGCCTATACTACGGTTATGAGTGTGCGGCTATGGTTCACCTGAAGTGAGTCTAGAAGAAGGTTTTTATATGATGAAGTGTTAACCTATTAGTGGATCCGGAGTTATGATGAGAATTGTGTTATGTTGCATGTTGGCATGATGGGTCCAGTGAGTGGTATAGAAATTGAAGTAAAGATCAAGGTAACAGCTCGGTGTGGACAAGGATGTCACAATCTCGGATGAGCAGGAAAGAAGTTTCGGTGTTTAAGGTAAGTTGGTATTGTCTTCAGCGTCACCCGAGATCGGTGTTTTGTGAAAAAGGCTTTGCATCCTGGTTAATGATTCTTGATCACTTTTCAGCTTTAGTACGGCCTGTGGGTTGGATGTGCGGACCCGTTATTCATTTCGGAAGGTTGTTGGAGCATGTCCCACATGAAGATTGTATAAGTGTGACATGTAGCCACTTGATTGATAAACGATTTAAACCAATTATGAGGATTGTGGTAATATTATTAATTTGAGAATTTATGCCTGGATGGCACTCTGTTTATTTGGTTATGGACTGTGGAGGTTTGCTCCAGTTATGAGGGCTGTTCTTATGTGTTATGAGAAAAGGGGAGTTATTATGGACCTTTGAAAGGTTATTAGCCTAGTTGGTGCAATAAGAAATCGGCTTGAGATTAGTGGATTGATTTAAATGTGAACAGGAGCTTATATTAGGCTAGATGTGTTCGTCTCAGCAATGCGCTCCTTATGGAGGAGGAGTCAGGGTGTTATTTCATTGTCAGTTATTTCAAGTGGTGATACATTGTACTGTGTGAGTTGTGAGACGGCTTGAGAAATTGCTTATGTGTTGAGGATCCGCATGGAAATGAAGTTATACGAGCCAAATGGCTCTTGAGATTCAGATTGTATACCACACCTCAGTTGTGCTTGGCTTTTGTAGCTTATAGCATTATATGTCCCCTCAGGGATGGTATTATGTACTTAGCATGCTTGTGACCGAAATTTGGTATTTTATTGTAATGAGCAAATTTAGCTCGATGTGCATCACCTTAAGTGAGATCTATGTGTGGATCGGGTGGCACGCCGCCAAGGGTACGTTATTTGGATCAGGTTGCACACCACAACTGTGTGATGTTGAGTATAGTTTTCTATATGCTATTTTTGTACGTCTCGTTTTGTATTTTCTAAGGAAAGTCCGTATTAATGCGTGAGTTAGGTAATTCCTTCCAGAGTTTGTTTTCCTTTTGTATCGCATTCGAGTTGGTAGCCTATTGGCACATGGTGGCATCATGTGAGACTTTTGATTATGTCTGGGGTGGATTATTGCCTGAGCAATTCGTACTCGGTGAGACGAGATCCTTCAAATTAGGATCAGTGCAATTTCATTATAGGAAATACATTAAGAAGTTAAGGCCATTATTTGGTTCAGAATGAGGTGATGGTCCTTGTCAGGAGTATAGACCTAATGATTTGTTGATTCAGTAGTCGGTCATGAATTTCTACACATCTCTTCGTCATAGCGGTATTGTAAGAATTAGAGAAAGACCTATGTAGGTCATGAGGTGCAATAGGAGCATCAGATTCGAGGAATTTTGATTAAATTGATCAAAGAATGCTATTGTGGTCCTATGAGTAAAGTGGTGCAAGTTGTGAATTTAGCTAAGGTATGCAGTCATGTTTTGGGGCTGCATATAGTTATTGATACGGTGAGCGTATATTGGAAACAGGTCGGGAATAGAATTCCGGATGTTGGAATTAGGCTCTAAG
Organism: Nicotiana glauca; assembly: GCA_026770625.1. NCBI lineage: Eukaryota > Viridiplantae > Streptophyta > Magnoliopsida > Solanales > Solanaceae > Nicotiana > Nicotiana glauca. The sequence continues at coordinate 295,987 of MU701633.1, read as the reverse complement.
GCTTATCTGGTTGAATAAAATGAAATATCCTAAGAATTTATTGAGCTAATGAGCTCAACTGAGTTGTAATAGCATGGGAAGGTGCGTGAGGTGTCAAACAGTAATTTCAGAGTACTCCAGTGCAGTTCTCAATACGTTCGAGGACGAACGTATGTTTAAGTGGGAGAGAATGTAACGACCCGGCCGGTCATTTTGAGCCCTAGCGTGTCGTTCAGTGGTCTGAGGCCATGAGCAGCTTCATTTCAAGTGTTATGACTTGTACGTGTGGTCATAATTGAACTTCAAGAAGTTCAGAGTTGATTTGAAAAGAAAATTATCATTACGGAAGCATAAAGTTGGAAGAATTAACTAGGATTGGATTTTTGAGTAAACGTCCTCAGAATTGGGATATAAAGGTTACAACAGGTTCGTATGGTGATTTCAGACTTGGGCGTATGCCCGGATCGGGTCTTGAATGATCCGGGAGCATTTTGGCGCCAATTGTGGAAGTTAGCATTTTGGAGGAAATTTCATAAGTTTGGCTTGAAGGGCATTTCAGTGTTATCGATGTCTGTTTGGGATTCCGAGTCTATGAATAGCTCCGTATGGTGATTCTGGAGTTGGGAGCATGATTGGAAGTGAAATCGGAGGTCCGTAGGTCATTTTGGAGCCATTTGGCTAAAGTTAGAAATTTGAAGGTTTTTGAGAAGTTTGATCGGAAGTGGACTTTTTGATATCGGGGTTGGATTCTAGTTCCGAAAGTTGGAGTAGGTCCGTTATGTCGAATATGACTTGCGTGCAAAATTTGAAGTCAATCGGACGTGATTTGATAGGTTTAAACATCGAAAATAGAAGTTTGTAATTCTAAAGTTCATAAAGCTTGGATTGGAGGTTGATTCATAATTTTAGCATTGTTTGATGTGATTTGAGGCCTCGAGCAAGTTTGTAATGTGTTTTGGTACTGGTTGGTGTGATTGGTCGGGGTCCCGGGGGCCTCGGGATAATTTCGGATGGTTGACGGAGGGATTTTGGAGGTTGGATGATATCAGATTTTTTTCTTCTGCTTCTGGTATTCCCGCTTCTACGGAAATGGGACCGCAGAAGCGGCGTCGCAGGTGCGAAGAGAAGATCGTAGAAGCGGTTTTTTGTTTGGTGCAGCAGGCTCCACAAATATGGTGGTTTTTCCGTAGAAGCAGAACCGTATCTGCAAGTGAAGGACCGCAGAAGAGGAAAGTTTGGACTCTAGTGGAAGCGGCAGAAGCGACAGATAGTCCGCAAAAGCGGGACCGCAGAAGTGGAAATTCTTCCGCAGAAGCGAAAAAGTGCTGGAGGCAGAGAATTGTTTTAAATTCGGGATTTGGCCATTCTTCTCCCATTTTTCACTTGGCATGGGCGATTTTGGTGAGCTTCAAGAGGGTATTTCCGTCATCAACATCAAGGTAAGTTATCCCCACCTATTTTGAGTTAAATACATCAATTATGTATGGATTTGAGCATGAAATTGGTACAAAACTTGGGGTTTGACGGAAGACCTAGAAAATTATTGTTCATGGAATTTAACCACGATTTGGGGTATGGAATTAGGAGAAAATCATATATTTGAGTTCATGAGGCTATGGGTAAACTTTATCTTCGAAAAATTTCGGAATCCGGGTACGTGGGCCCGAGGCCATTCTTGTAAACTTTTCGATCGGGGTTAGGAATTATTATAAATTTGATTATAATGGGTACCTTAGCATATATTAATGGATTTCCATAATTATTGGCTAGTTTTTGAGCGATGTGCATCGATTCGAGTCTTCGGAAGGGCGTGGAATGTCGGTTATGGACCTTTGGAGCAAGGTGAGTCTCCTTTCTAACCTTGTAAGAGGGAATTATCCCCATAGCTGAGTTAATTGGTTAGGTGCTCCTATTTGTGGGGGCTACGTACGCACGAGGTGACGAGAGTCCGTGCGTAGCTACTATTATGCTATTGTCCGGTTAGTCTAGGACCCAAAAGCATACTATACTTGGATTAATTGTAAAATTATCGACATTTGAATTGCTTAAATCAACTCGAGTTAGTAAATGAATTCCCACAAAAGATTAAACTTCATTTTTAAAAATCTTTAAAAGAGAATTGACTTTTCTATGGATAATTGTTCCTGGTTGACTACTTGATTGATCGTCTGTGTGTGTTTAATTTTAGAATGGGCCGAACGCCTCGGCGGATTAAATAGATGCATCTATAGGCGTGTCGTCGACCCTCGGCAAGCGCATAGTTTTTTTCTGTTGGATAGGGCCGTCGCCTTGGCATAATATGCGCATGCTTGTATTGCTGCTTTGATCTTATTTAAGTTGTTATTGACTCTTCGTGGTTTGAGAATATTTGGATAAATAATGATAAGGAATTTTGGAAATTTCCTATAAAAAATAATTATTTACTTGTTTCCCCCTATTGGATTAAAATCATGTTTGCAGAAATCCACGATTTAATGTATTATTGACATCATTATTGGACCACTAGTAAGTGTCTAAGTCGACCATCTCGTCTCTACTTCTTCAAGATTAGAAGGGATACTAATTGAGTACACGTTGTTTTCGTACTCATACTACACTTCTGTGCATTTTTGTTGCACAGGTATACGTAACTCGAGTGGCCTACCGAGCGTAGCAGTCCAGATGATTCAGGGACTGGGTCAGTTGCATTATTCGAGGCGGCTCACAGCTAGTATAGTCCCTTCTAGTATGTTTTATTTATGTCCTGTCCACTGTATTCCGGACGGATGCTGTATTTTATTTCCTTATGAGTAGATGCTCATGCACTTATGACACCGAGTTCTGGGATGGTTTTGAAATATTTTGTACTAATTGCTTATTATTTAATTTGAATTGAAGCATTTATCTTTTTATTTATGAAAAACAAATTGAAGGAAAATCTTAGTTTTCAAGATTTTTAAAATGAAGACTTCATTAAGTATTTTGTTTGGCTTGCCTGACAGCGGTGTCCGACGCCATCGCTACCCTTAGTGGATTTTGGGTCGTGACATCAAAATAGATACTAAATCCGTAATAAGTAAATAGTAAATTCTAACCTAACATACTTCACGTAATGCAATTAACGCAGTTTAAGCAAAAAGGCAATTAATTCAGCTAAGCATGCTCTTCTAAACTAACACAGGCTATGTTTGCAAGTAGAATAAAACAAGTAACAAAAGAATTCAGTTTAAATACTAAGAGTCTGTTTGGAAAGCCACCCTGTAAATGGAACTGGTGTAATTACTAGGGTTATAATTACACAGGCTAGTAATTACTCAGTTGTGTAATTAGGACGACTTCTTTGTTTGTCATAGTGTAATTACAGTGTAATTATGTTTTTACTGTTTGGTTGCACAAGTGTAATTACATAGTTAGATTAATTTTTAAATTAAGTAATTGTCAAAACTTAAAAGTTTATATAATAAATATATGCCTATAAATTTTTATAAGTATATGTGACGACCCGGCCCGTCGTCACGTGAGTTACCGCCCCGTTTCCCCATTTCTGCTCCCTTATGTTTCATTATAAGAGTCCCGAGTGAATGAGTTGAATTGGATTGGTTTTAGATGGAAAATGAGACACTTAGTCTCTTTAAGGAGGGCTTGTTTTGGAAAAGTCAACCAGATGTTGACTTACGAGTTAGAGGGCTTGGATGTGATTTCCGGCAAATCAGTTAGCTTTCGGGGATGATTTGTGACTTAGGAGTGTGATCGGAATTTATTTTGGAGGTCCGGTGTAGAATTTGGCTTGAATTGGCGAAGTTAGTATTTTGGTGAGTTCCGGTTGATAGGTGAGATTTTGATCCGAGGGTCGAAATAGAATTTCGAGAGTTGCGGTAGCTTCGTTAGGTGATTTTGGATGTGTGTGCAAAATTTCAGGTCATTCGGAGGTGTTTTGGTTGGGTTTTTGATCAAATGCGTGTTTCGGAAGTTTTTGAAGAACTTAGGCTTGAATTCGGTGAGAATTGATGATTTTAGTATTGTTTAATGTGTTTTGATGATTGGAACAAGTTTGAATGATGTTTTAGGATGTGAAGGTGCTTTTGGTTGAGGTCCTGGGGGCCTCGGGGTGATTTCGGATGGTCAATCGAACCAATTTTGGCCTTTGAAGATTGCAGGTTTTCCAGTTATTTGTCGTAGAGAAATTTACTCTTCGCGTTCGCGCCCATGCTGTCGCATTCGCGTAGCCAGTTGTGAGTAAGCTTCTCGTTCGCGAAACCTAGACCGCGTTCGCGAAGGGCATTTTTGGGCTGATGGAATTTTGAGCATCACGAACGCGAGAGAGCCCTCGTGTTCGCATAGAGGAAAATAAGTCTGGGCAGAAGGGTTTTATTAAACATTTCATCCGTGAACCAAGTCTTATTTCCACCATTTTTAGCAACCTTAAGAGCTTTTGAACGGGAATTGAAGGTGATTTCGACTGGGCGTGATTGGAGGTGAGTTCTATGACCTAAATACATGATTTAATGGTCGAATTAACATAGAAATTTGTGGAAATTCATCAAAAGGGGGTAAAAGCTAGGGCTTGGAAATTTGGTATTTCAAAGTGGGATTTAATGGGTAATTTGAACTCGGATTTGGAAGTTTTTGGTATGTATAGACTCGTGACGAGATAAGGAATCTGGTAATGTTAATTTTCTGATTTTTTGAGAAGTGGGCTCGGGGTTCAGGTTTTGCCAATTTCGTGAATTTCGATATTTTTCGAGTCTTTTCGATTGGGTTATGTTTCCTTAGCCTATTGTAACATATTCGTTGTGGTTTTGACAAGATTCGACATGCGAGGAGGTCGATTTGCGAGGAAAGGGCATAGCGAGCTAGGATTTTGGCCGGCATGAAGTGAGTAATGATAGTAAATGATATCCTGAGAGTTTGAAACCCCGGATGTGCACAACGTAGTGCTATATTGAGGTGAAACACGCGCTTAATGGCAAGCACGAGGTTTTTTGCTACTGGGGATTGTGACTTGGTCCGTCATGTTTGATATTTTACCGCGTATTTGACTGAGCTGTTTCATTTATCATCATGCTTTGGGCTAGTTTCCATGTTTGGGGCCTCGTGCCGACTTGTAGAACCCTTAGGGGTATTATGACTGATTTTCCTCACTTTACTTATTGAAAAATTACATCCTCAGTCATGTTTCTATTTGTTTAAACAATGTGAACCGCTTTCATAAAAGTAAATCCTATGAGAGAAATATGTGGGTTGAGACCCCTATCTTATACTATTGTGTCCTAAAATGAGATAGAGGGGTTGAGAACCCAACAGTGAAGATGTCATATATATTGGATCCGGCTGCACGCCGCTGCAAATATTTATATGGATCGGGCTGCACGCCGCAGCAGTTGTTTATGTGGATCGGATTGCGCGCCGCAGCAATATTGCGCTTGGGCTGTTAGAGCCCCTCCAGAGTCTGCACCCCCACAGTGAGTGCGGGTACCTATATGGATCAGGCTGCACGCCGCAGCGAGATACGGATCGGGCTGTACACCGCAGCGGTTACTATATGATATTATTCTGAGTGTGATCTGAGAGAGATTGAGTCCTCGGGGCTGTTTTTGTGCTGAGCGGTTGATATTGGGCCCGAGAGGCAGTTCTTTTCACTATTACTACTTAAATGCTTTTTTACCTGAGCCACCTTCCTTTAAAAACTGAGATTTCATTTGACTTTCACTGGTTTTACTACTTTAAGTAATTTGTTGCATGATATAGAACTGCCTTGTGCTGTTATGTGTTTTCTTATCTTCAGTTATTATTTATTATTATTACACACTGGGTTGGAGTATTCACATTGCTCCCTGCACCATTTGTGCAGATACATGATTAGCAGAGTCCGCACCTGAGCACTGACATCCTTTCCAGATCAGGCAGCGAGATCGGAGCATCGAGGTAGCTGTTGGAGTCTGCAGCCCCTTAACTCCCCTATTTTATGTTATTTCAGTTATTCCAGACTTGTATCAGATATTCTGTTTTGTAGACTTATAGTAACTCTGTAGTAGCTCATGACTTGTGACATCCCCGTTTGGGCTGTGTCGGGATGGTTTCCCTCGTAATTATTGTTATTTCCGCATTTATTGCTATGTTAAGCATGTGATAGAATTGTAAATGTTAATTAATTGTTTCAAAAGAGGTGTTGCGGTTGTTCTGGCTGGCCTTGTCTTCACGAGAGGCGCCATCACGACCGGGTTTGGGAATTGGGTCGTGACAGTATAAATGATATTATATTTATTTTTTAAGATGTATATTTTTCGTGAATATACATTAATAAGTAATCATATATTTATAACTAATATTGTAAAAATAATTTATGTATATATTTTAAATTAATAATAATTAGTTTAGATACGTACAAAAATTAAAAATATTCGTTTTTTTGTAAGAACATCATGGAATTCATATTTGATAAAATAAATTAATCTTTATAAATATAATGTCATAACATTATTCAAATATTTAACAAAATTGATCTATCAATTCTAACTAAAAAATAAAAAACGTGCGACGTGAGCCAATACTACTAAAACAAGTAAATTAGAAACATGAATATAACACAATTTTAAAATTAAAAAAAAAATTATTTAGCATACGTCAAATTCCAACATAATAATAGTAAGTTCCACTATAATTTTAGATTAGAAAACATAATAAGTTTATAACCGTATTCAACAATAAAATTTCACTTTAATTACATCACTCATTATATGACAAGTTTGTAAGTGACTCATTATTTATAATATTAGGAGGTCTAGTTTCAAAAAATAGAATAATAAAAGAAATAAAAATAAAATATAAGCAATTACATGAAATAACAAGAAATAATAGATAAATAATGTACAAAGAAAAATATATTTTAAAATTTTAAAAGAAATTAAAAAGTAAAAATAAATTTTAAAAAAATAAAATAATATAAATAAAAAGTTATAAAGAAAATAAGAAAGGAAATTAAAGTGGAAAATAAAAATAAAAAGGAAAGAAAATAAAAAATAACCTTGTAATTACATAGTGTAATTACCACCAATTCTCACCTCCCCCTTGAGAATTGGAGAGTGTAATTCCACCCCTCCAATTACAGCCAAAACAAACATGCCAAACTGTGTAATTACACCCAATTACACCCAAATCCAATTCCTTGGTGGCTTTCCAAACATGCTCTTAAAGTAAAGCCGAATTTCCAACAATTAGCTCAAGTACGTGCTCATCACCTCACGTACAAGGCATTCAATTACCAAATATCATATCCTAAGGGGAAAGGTCCCCCACACAAGGTTAGACAAGCTACTTACCTCGAACCGGCTAAAAATCAACTATAAACCACACTCTATCCACGAGTATCTGACTCCAAATGGCCCAAATCTATTCAATTCCATTTCATAATGTAAATTATATTTCAAGAAATTGATTCTACAATTAAATTCTAAGCTAATACGCGAAATTATGTAAAATGGCCAAAACACCCCTCGGGCCCACGTTTCGGAATCGGGTGAAATTTATATTTTCAGAAACCTCGTACTCTCACGAGTCTATTCATATAAGAATCTCTCAAATCGGATGCCAAAAACCCAATCAAAACCTAATAATTTGGTCTATGAAGTTTATTCAAATTTTCCCCAAAATTTCATCCCCAATCGGAATTTAAATGATAAAATTAACTAAAGATTGATGGAATATAACTAGAAAGGGTTAAACAATCTTTACCCAATGATCTCCTCTTCAAATTCCTCTCAAAATCTCCCTCTCCCGAGCTCCAATTCGATTTTTGTGATATGAACCCAGAACCCTCGATTTTGAACTTAAACATTCTGCCCAGTTAAATCCTTAATCGCGATCGCTGAATTAGCTTCGCGATTGCGAAGCACAAAAATGGACTGCCCTCAACTTACCTTACGCAATCGCGACACACTCCATGCGATCGCGAAGCTATACTACTTAACCTCATGCGATCGCAGCCAAACACACGCGATCGCGAAGCTATACCACAAAGAAACACGCGATCGCAACCTGACGCACGCGATCGCGTAAAACCACTCAGCCCCTTCCCTCAAATAAGCCTACGCGATCGCGGCCCCTTATACACGATCACGATGAAAAATTGTTTGCAAAAGACCTGAAGCAAAAACCTGCAATTTTCTAACAATTCAAAATTACCCGTTGAGCATCCGAAGCACACCCGAGACGCCCGGGACCTCAACCAAAAGCATCAACAACACCTAATACCTCATTCAAACCTGTACCAATCCTTAAACCACCTAAAACAACATCGGAGACTCGAATTAATCAAAGATTTAAGACTACGAACTCCTAATTTCCTCAAAATACGCTTTCGATAAAAAACCTAACCAAACCATGTCCGAATGACCTGAATTTTGCATGCACATCTCAAATGACATAACGAAACTACTGCAACGCTCGGAATTTCATTCCGACCCTCGGATCAAAATCCCATAATCGAATCGGAAACTTTAAAAACTCAACTTTCGGCATTTCAAATGTAAATTAGCTACGGACCTCCAAAACACAATCCGACCACGCCCCTAAATCCGAAATAACCTAACAGAGCTAATGGAACCATTGGATTTCCATTCTGAGGCCGTTTTCACACTGTTCTGACTATGGCCAATTTTCCAACACTTAAGCTCTTATATAGGGACTAAGTGTCCCAAAACTCTTCGAAACTCAAAACCAAACATCCCGGCAAATCAATGTAACAGAAATAAACTTGGGGAAAGCAGTTAATAGGGGATTGGGGCGAAAATTCCAGAAACGACTGGCCGGGTCGTTACATCCTCCCATGCTGAAACATTCGTTCATCCTCGAACAAGCACAAAGACATACCTGAAGTAGTGAAAAGATGAGGGAACTGGCTGTGCATATCCTGCTCGGTCTCCTGGGTCGCCTCCTCAACCGGCTGACCCTGCCACTGAACCTTCACGGATACAATGTTCTTTGACCTCAGCTTCCTGACCTGCCTGTCCAATATTGCCACTGGCTCCTCAACATAAGATAGATCCCTCTCCAACTGGACTGAGCTGAAATCCTACACGTGCGACAGATCACCGTGATACCTCCGGAGCATTGAAACATGAAATACCGGGTGAACTCCTACCAAGTTGTAAGGCAAGCTCGTAAGCAACCTCCCCATCACACCTCAATATCTCAAAAGGGCCAATAAACCTCGGACTCAACTTCCCCTTCTTCCCAAATCTCATAACGCCCTTCGTAGGCGAAACCTGAAGCTGAACCCGCTCTCCAACCATGTAGGAAACATCACGAACCTTCCGGTTTGTGTAACTCTTCTGTCTGGACTGAGCTGTACAGAGCCTATCCTGAATCACTTTGACTCTCTCTAAAGCATCCTGAGCCAAATCTGTGCCCAATAATCTGGCCTCACCCAACTCAAACCAACCCACCGGAGATCTACATCGCCTAGCATATAAGGCCTCGTACAGTGCCATCTGAATGTTGGACTGATAGTTGTTGTTGTAGGCAAACTCCGCCAATGGCAAGAACTGATTCCAAGAACCGCCAAACTCAATCACACACGCACGGAGCATACCTTCAATAATCTAAATAGTGCGCTCGGACTGCCCGTCCTTCTAAGGGTGAAATGTTGTGCTCAACTCTACCCGAGTACCCAACTCCTGCCATACGACTCTCAAGAACCGCGATGTGAACTGAGTACTTCTGTCTGAAATGATGGAAACTGGAATATCATGCAGATGGACAATCTCCCAGTTATAAATCTCCGCCAACCGCTTCGAGGAATAGGTAGTACACATAGGGATGAAATGCGCGGACTTGGTCAGCCGATCCATAATAACCCAAATGGCATTGAACTTCTTCAAGGTCCGTGGGAGTCCAGATACAAAGTCCATGCTGATCCGCTCCCACTTTCACTCCGGAATCTCTATCTGCTGAAGCAATCCACCCGGTCTCTAGTGCTCATACTTCACTTGCTGACAATTAAGGCACCGAGCTACAAACCCAACTATATCCTTCTTCATCCGCCTCCACCAGTAGTGCTGCCTCAAATCTTGATACATCTTCGCGTCACCCAGATGAATGGAATACCGTGAACTATGGGCCTCCTCTAGAATCAACTCCCGAAGCCCAACAACATTGGGTACACAGACCCGACCCTGCATCCTCAATACTCCATCCTCGCCAATGGTCACATCTCTGGCATCACCATACAATACTTTGTCCTTGAGGACAAGCAAATGAGGGTCATCAAGCTGACGCCCCGGATATGATCAAACAAGGAAGACCGAGAGACCACACAAGCTAGAACCAGGCTGGGCTCCGAAAGATCCAATCTCACAAACTAGCTGGCTAGGGCCTGAACATCCATTGCCATAGGCATCTCTGCTGCTAGTAAACAAGCCAAACTCCCCAAACTCTCTACCCGGCAGCTCAAAGCATCGACCACCATATTGGCCTTGCCCGGGTGATACAAGATAGTGATGCCATAATCCTTCAGCAACTCTACCCATCTTCTCTGCTACAAATTAAGGTCCTTCTGCTTGACAGATGCTGCAAACTCCAGTGATCAATATATATCTCACAAGGCACACCGTACAAGTAATGACGCCAGATCTTCAAAGCATGAACAATGGCAGCTAACTCAAGATCATGGACAGGATAATTCTTCTCATGTATCTTCAACTGGTTGGACGCGCAGGCAATCACCCTACTGTCCTGCATCAATACCGCTCCAAGGCCAACTCTCGAGGCATCACAATAGACAGTATAAGACGCCGAACCAGTAGGCAATATCAAAATTGGGGCTGTAGTCACGGTTGTCTTGAGCTTCCGAAAGCTCGCCTCACACTTGTCCGTCCACTGGAACGGAACACCCTTCTGGGTCAGTCTGGTCATAGGTGCTGCAATAGATGAAAACCCCTAAACAAATCGACGGTAATAACCCGCCAAGCCAAGAAAATTATGGATCTCTATAGCTGAGGATGGTCTGGGCCAACTCTACACGGCCTCCACATTCTTCGGATCCACCTGAATACCCTATCTTGAGACCACATGACCCAAGAACGCCACGAAATCCAACCAAAACTCATATTTTCAGAACATAGCATACAACTTCTTCTCTTTCACGGTTTGGAGCACTGTCCTCAAGTGCTGCTCATGCTCTCCCCGACTCCAGGAATACAACAGAATGTCATCAATAAAAATGATCATGAACGAATCAAGATATGGCCGGAAAATACTGTGCATCAGATGCATGACGGCTACTGGGGCATTAGTCAGCCCAAAAGACATAACAAGGAACTCGTAATGACCATACCGAGTCCTGAAGGCAGTCTTCGGGATATTTGGCTCTCGAATCTTCAACTGATGATAGCCTGAATGCAATTCGATCTTAGAAAATACACAAGCACCCTACAACTAGTCGAACAGGTTATCAATACGAGGCAAAGGATAGCGGTTCTTCACTGTCACCTTATTCAACTGGCGGTAATCAATACACATGCGCATATAACCATCCTTCTTCTTCACAAATAACACAGGAGCACCCCAAGGCGATAGACTGGGCTGAATAAAACCCTTATCAAGTAATTCCTGCAATTGCTCCATCAACTCAGGAGGAGTCATATGGTACGGAGGGATAGAGATGGGGTGAATGCCCGGCAACAGATCAATGTCAAGATCAACGTCCCTATCGGGTGGCAGGCCCGGAAGATCAGCTGGAAACACATCAGGAAAAACCCGTACTACTAGGACTGAATCAACAGAAGAAGTATCCATACTGTCATCCCTCACATAAGCTAAGTACGCATCACAACCTTTCTTAGCCATACGCTGAGCCTTAATGAAATAAATAACTCTACTAGGAATATGACCTAAGGCACCCCTCCACTCAATACGCGGTACACCTGACATGGCCAATGTCACGGTTTTGGAATGACAATCAAGAATAGCATGATGGGGAGACAACAAGTCCATGCCTAAAATAATATTAAAATCAACCATGCTGAGCAATAGTAAGTCAGCTCTTGTCTCAAAACTACCAAGAATAACCAAACATGACCCGTAAACGCGGTCCACAACAAGAAAATCTCCCACAGGAGTAGAAACATAAATTGGGGAACTCAAAGAATCCTGAGGTAACCCTAAATGCAGAGCAAAATAAGAAGACACATAAGAGTAAGTGGAGCCTGGATTGAATAGAACCGATGCATCTTTGTGATAGACAAGATAGTACCTGTGATGACAGAATCGAAGGCGGCAGCCTCAGTACAACCTGGAAGAGCGTAATATCTGGCCTGGACTCCCCCTCGAGGGAGACCTCTACCTCCCCGACCTCCACCTCTAGCTGGCTTGGTCGGTGGAGTAGCAGCTGGCATTGGGACCATAGCCTACGAGCTCTGCAGTGTGCGCTACGCCTGAGGGGTCTGTGAAGGTGCAGCCCTCCCAAGTCTAGGGCAATCCTTCACCACATGGCGTGTGTCACCACACTCAAAACAAGCTCTGGGGCGATGTGGCGGCTGTGACTGGCTCGGGCCAAGTCTGCTGGACTGACCACTAGAAGCACCCCGTGCAGGAGGAGCACTAGAGACTAGAGGTGCATAATAAGGCTCCAGAGGCCTAGGTGGAGCTGGAATACCACTGGCTGCTGGAAGAACAGAATGAAAGGGGCGGCCCATATGGCCCCTACCATGACGACCTACAGCTGGGGCATGGGCACCAAAATAATAGCCCGACTCTCGAGACCTCTTGGCCTCCCTCTCCTCTCTGTCCCTAGCATGCATATCCTCAATCCTCCTAACAATGCTCACCACCTGCTGATAAGATATATCCATCTCTAAATCATGAGCCATGTTAGAACTGATGCTGGGAATTAGCCCCTCGATGAACCGATGAACCTTCTCACGAACTGTAGAAACCAAAGCGGGTGCATGTCTAGCCAAGTCAATGTAACGGACAACATACTACGAGACAGTCATAGTACCCTGGCGCAACCACTCAAACTCCGCACACCAGGTGTCCCTAAGACTCTGGGGGACATACTCCGTCGTGAACATATCTGAAAACTGAGCCCAAGTCAGGGAAGCTGCCTCATCCGGACTATCTAACTCATAAGCACGCCACCACTGATAGGTGGCTCCACGAAGCTGGAAAGTACTGAAGGAAACCTCGCTCAATCCTGATATGCCCATAGTGCGGAGAATATCCTCCAGAAATCCCAAGGCATCCTCTGATGCTAACCCACTGAATACAGGAGGATCATATTTCTTGAACCTCTCAAGTCTCTGCTGCTCATCCTTTGAAGCCACTGCCCTGTCCTCGGGCTGAACTGGTACTGCGGGCGGTACAGGAATAACCTCTATGACCTGCTCAACATGCACTCATTGCTCAAGAGTGTGGGCAGCGGGAGTCTGAACTCATTCCCTAGCTTGGGATGTGGCTGCAGCAAGGGGAAGCAACCCTGCCTGAGCCAAAGTGGTGTACATGCTCATAAACTATGCCAAAGTCTCTTGGAGTGCTGGAGTAGTAGTGGCAGACGTATCAGGCGTCTGGAATCTGGCTGGTACTGCTGGTGGTACTTTCGCGGCAGCTCGTGCGGGTGCTCTGGCTGCACCACGAGCGCGTCCTCGGCCTCTACCTCCGCCCCGGCCTCTGGCGACTCCAGTAGGGGGCACAGGTGTTTGATCATCTCGGGTAGCACGTGTCCTCACCATCTGTGAGAGAATAAAAAGACATAAGTTTAGTTGTGATATCAAAATCTCGCACGATAAGGAAATCAATGAAGTGGAATTTCCCTATCAGTTACATAGCCTCTCGTAGATAAGCACAAACGTCTCTGTACCGATCAGCGAGACTCTAATAAATCGGCCGGTGTTCCGTGACTCCTATGAACCTAGAGCTCTGATACCAACTTGTCGCTACCCCAGTTTGCCCTCCGTGAACTGTCGACTAACAAGTGCGAAAAAACAATCGAAACCTTGCGGAAATTATAACTAAAACCAAGATTTAACAAAATGGAAACAAAATGTAAAATGCCACTCGGCACATACTGCACAATATCTCAAACCTCTACAATACTATCTCAAAACCCGAAAACTCACGGGAACACAAGCTAAGAGAATATAGTAAAATGATCTAACCCCGGAATGTCTACATCAACAGAATGATAGAAGGGCTAATGGTACAAAATAGAATAAAGATGGAGACTCTTCGATCTGCGGACGCGGCGAATGTACCTCGAAGTCTCCAAAGCTCTCCCTGCCTCAAGGATGGTAAGCCTGTGCAGTAGTACCTGGATCTGCACATGAAAAATATGCACAGAAAGGGCATGAGTACACCACATCGGTACTCAGTAAGTTCCAAGCCTAGCCTCGGTTGGGTAGTGATGAGGAAGGTTAGGGCCCTACTGAGATAAATATATATATATAATGAAAAGATGGGGCAATAAGCAGTAAAACTGAGAGTCGATAATAAGGATCTACACAGTATAATAATAGTGCAATAACAGAAACAGAGATAAAGGCAAACTACAAGGAAATACCCCTCACAGCAAGATAAATAATCGTGATCTCTTGGTATCTTTAATATGCACACTAGGGATCTCTTGGTATCCCGAGGATCTCTTGGTATCATCAACATATATGTCGGGGATCTCTTGGTAGCCTCAATACATGTGCCAGGGATCTCTTGGTATCCCGCACCTCAATCTAGATCATAATTACGCACAGGGGATCTCCCGGGATGTCGTACCGTAGTCCCAATTTACAACACACAACAGCAGCTCAAGGATATCAAAATAAATGCTAAATCTGTAATAAGTAAACAGTAAATTCTAGCCTAACATGCTTCACGTAATAAAATTAAGGCTGTTTAAGCAAATAGGCAATTAATTCAACCAAGTATGCTCTTCTAAACTAACACAGACTATATTTGCAAGTAGAATAAAGCAAGTAAGAAAAGAACTCAGTTTAAATACTTAAAGTAAAGCCGGATTTCCAACAATTAGCTCAAGTACGCGCTCGTCAACTCACGTACAAGGTATTCAATTACCAAATATCATATCCTAAGGGGAAAGGTCCCCCACACAAGGTTAGACAAGCCACTTACCTCGAACCGGCTTAAAATTATATAGAAATCACGCTCTTGCCACTAGTATCTGATTGCAAATGGCCCAAATCTATTCAATTCCATTTCATAATGTAAACAATACTTCAAGAAACTGATTCTACAATTAAATTCCTAGCTAATACGTGAAATTATGTAAAATGAACAAAACGTCCCTTGGACCCACGTCTCGGAATTGGGTGAAACTTATATTTTCAGAAACCTCGTACTGTCACGAGTCTATTCATATAAGAATCTCTCAAATCGGATGCCAAAAACCCAATCAAAACCCAATAATTCAGTCTATGAAGTTTACTCAAAATTTTCCCATATTTTCATCCCCAATCCGAATTTAATTGATGAAATTAAATAAAGATTGATGGGATATAACTAGAAAGAGTTAAAGAATTGTTACCCAAAGATCTCTTCTTCAAATCCCTCTCAAAATTGCCCTCTCCCGAGCTCCAATTCGATATTTGTGATATGAACCCAAAACCCTTGATTTTGAACTTAAACATTCTGCCCAGTTAAATCCTTAATCGCGATCGCGGAATTAGCCTCGCGATCGCGAAGCAAAAAAATGGACCGCCCTCAGCTTACCGTACGCGATCGCGACACGCTCCACGTGATCGAGAAGCTATACTACTTAACCTCACGCGATCGCAACCAAACACACGCAATCGCGAAGCTATACCATACAGACCCACACGATCACAACCTGACTCGCGCGATCGCGTAGAACAACTCAGCCACTTCTCTCACATAAGCCTACGCGATCGCGGACCCTTATTTGCGATCGTGATGAACAATTGTCTGCAACAGACCTGAAGCAAAAACCTGCAATTTTCTAACAATTCAAAATGACCCGTTGAGCATCCGAAACACATCCGAGACCCCCGGGACCTCAATCAAAAGCACCAACAACACCTAATACCTCATTCAAACTTGTACCAATTCTTAAACCACCTAAAACAACATCAGAAACTCGAATTAATCAAGGATTTAAGCCTAAGAACTCCAAATTTCCTCAAAATACGCTTTCGATAAAAAAACCTAACCAAACCATGTCCGAATGACCTAAAATTTTGCACGCACATCCCAAATGACATAACGGAACTACTTCAACTCTCAAATTTTATTCCGACCCTCGGATCAAAATTCCAGTATTGAACCGAAAACTTTTAAAATTCAACTTTCGTCATTTCAAGCTTAAATTAGCTACAGATTTCCAAAATACAATCCGACCACGCCCCTAAATCCGAAATCATCTAAAGGAGCTAATGGAACCATCAGATTTTCATTCCGAGGCCGTATTCACACTGTTCCAACTATGGTCAATTTTCCAACACTTAAGCTCTCATTTAGGGACTAAATGCCCCAAAACTCATCGAAACTCAAAACTGAACATCCCGTCAAATCAAAATAGCAGAAATAAACTTGGGAAAAGCAGTTAATAGGGAATCGGGCGAAAATTTCAGAAACGACCGGCCTAGTCGTTACAGTTGAATTGGCATTACTAATTAATAAAATACAATAGATGATACAACAGTCAAATTTAAAAAGTACTCATGCTTACCATACAAATTTAAATTTATTCATGCTTGCCACGTAGCTTGTGTGAGATAGAGAGAATTGAAAGTGCGGTCATTGTTCTTCAAGCAAAGATTGCAAATCTTTTAATAGGATTATCTGCAAGACAAAGTTAAAACCTTTACTAAATCAGATTAGTGTTACCAAAAAAAAAGACGTAACCAAAACTTGCAAAAAGATGAATGTTGCCATATAGAAAAAAGGAAAAGAAATTTTGACATGTTCTTAGCGTCAACTTTATAACAATATCATACGCCAATAAAAACGTTTGTATACCAAATCAATTCTGATCCTTATCAAATTTAATAGATTCAACTTAATTACTATTTTAAACTTGTACCGAGCTCCGGAACCAAGATGGGAGCCCGATACCATCGAAAAAATCCATCAATTCACTTCTAAAAACTTTTATATTTTTTAAATAATAATTTTCTTTAAAAAATTCGTTTCTTGGGTTTGGGATCTTAGAATTTGATTCCGGGCATACACCCAAGTCCCATATTTTACTACGGACCCTATGAGACAGTCGGATTATGGATTCAGGTCCGTTTACCAAGAATGCTGACCAAAGTCAACTTTAATTAATTTTAAAATTTAATTTTCTTATTTTACTTAGATTTCGCATAAAAGCTTTTCGGAAATACAGCCGGACTATGCATGCAAATCGAGGTGAGATAAAAAGAGTTTTTTAAGGCCTCGGAGCACATAAGTTACTTTCAAAACGAGTGATGACCTTTTGGGTCATCACAATGAGTCACTTAATTAATCTTTATGTGGCTACCACATGGGATAGGGTGGGAAGGTTTAATATTTATTCACTTATTAGGTAATTAGGTAGTGTCCTGTTATCCAGTAATTAATCAAATACCCGTATAATTAAGAATTATCTGAAGTTACCTAAAATTTTACTTATTTTTAATACCCTTTTTATATATATCATACTATCATGGCCATATGGTACTAGTCCATAAATATCGGGTACTAACGCTCGGCCCGTATATTTTTTACCTAACATGCCAAATTTGGATGAAAATTCACTTTCTTTTACTTGCTTCCTCTCTTACCTTCACGAATTTACTCATCACTTATTTGAAACGCATAATCCTTATAATCTCCAAATAATCTTTTCCTTGGATTGATGTCAATTACCTTACAACAAATTCAGCGTGCAGTACTACAGGGTACAATATCGTCGTAATTTAATAATACGGGACATAATACCAACGTAATATTGCGGGGAGTAACAATTATGCTTAAGCCCGTGTAGTCTAGGACCTAAAAGTATTCTATACTTGTGATAATTGTAACCTTATTGTCAATTTGAATTGCTTAAATCATACCGAACTTGGTAAGTAAATTTATAAAAGGATTAAACTTCATTTTTTTACTTATAGAAGAAGATTTGACATTTTCCTTAGATAATTGCTCCTTAATAAGTTCTTGATGGATTATTTGATTGCATTTTCTTTTATGGAACGGGCCAAATCCTCATCATATTAAATAGATGCATCTATGGTATGCGTCGTTCAATCTTCCGGCAGTGCACAATTTAAATATTATTTGGATCGGGCCGTAGGACCTCCACATGATTTATGCATGCTTGTATTGCTTGCCTTGAAATTTATAAATAATGATATTTCCTTCCTGGCCTGAGATAAATTGATAAATGATGAAAATAAATTTGAAAATCTCCTATTAAAAAAAGAATTATTTACTTGCTTCACGATTTTCTTGAGTTTACGAACCTTTTTAATAAATTCCATGACTAATTATATTATTAGTGCATTACTGTTGGACCACTACAAAGTGCTGGAGTTGACCTCTCGTCACTACTTCTTCTAGGTTAGACTGGATACTTACTAGGTACGCATTATTTTCATGCTCATACTACACTTGCTGCACATTTTTTTATGTAGCTGCATATATGTTTAGTGGCCTTGCGAGCACAGTGGCGTGGTTTATACGGGGACTTAGGTGAGCGGCATTCCACGTTACGATCCGCAGCCAGCAGAGTCTCCTCCAGAGTTCTTGTATTTTCTTTTCTGTCCAAATTTTGTATTTCGGACATTTATTGTATTTTATTTTACTTGCTAGTATATGTTCATACACTTGTGACACCAGATTCTGGAATGATTAGGGGATATTCAGTATTGAAATTGAAAAAAAACATTATTATTCTGTAAAGTTCATCTTTTTTTTTACTATTAAATTGAAGGAAAATTTATGATTTCAAAAATATTAAAAATAAGAACATAATTAACTATTTAATTATTTTCTTGCCTGATAGCGGTGTCCGACGCCATCATGACCTTAATGGATTTTGGGTCGTGACAATATGGTATCAAAGCACTAGGTTCACTTAGGTCTCACGAGTCATGAGCAAGTCTAGTAGAGTTTTGTGGATCGGTACAGAGACGTCTATACTTATTTTCGAGAGGATACAGTGCTATCAGGAGCACTTCCTTTCTTTATTCCTCATCGTGCAAACTGATCCTTTTGAGGCTTGTATCTTTATTTCTTTCCTATTCAATCTTATACGACCTTGTTATGGATTGGGAATCAAGGAATTGTCGTGGTACTACATATATGGTGCATGATGTTTCTACCTACGTATTTGATTGGGCTATTACCGTCGTCTTTCGGAAGGTCGTCCTGTCGTTTCAGCTCAGCATTAGTATTACCTACGGTTTTGAGATTTGGCATTGATTGTTATGACGATTCGTGCATTACTATCGTACATTGTTTTTATAATGGTAGGATGCTTGTTTAGGCGTCGAGGCACTAAATGACCTGAAAGGAAGTTTTACACAGTGCATGATTCAGAGATTCAGTATTCTATTTTCGACGGAGGAAAGACAATCGAACTAGGAATGTTCAAATTTAGGTAGATGGAGTAACGAGGCTTGGTATTTTCAAGCGTGGTAGAGTTCTCAATTGTGATGTGGTGTCATCGTCCTTGTTGAATGTGTTAAGGTTCAACAATGTTATGGCCTTCTTCAATTTGCCTTTGGGGCAGGGTATTGTGAAATGGTGCTTGAGGTGAAGTTGTCAGAGATAACAGAGTGTAACGATTTTGGAATCTAATTGGTACTTCTAGTATTGATGGCTCTAGAAAGATAATCTTCTAAGAGGTTTAGAGTTGGTAGTGGCTCATTTTTTTCGGGTGTTACAGATATGGATTTGGATTTGGGGCAAAAATTGAGTGATGAAGGACAAGGAAGGACATGTGGGAGGTATTTTGCGGTGGATAAATTATTAGAAGGTCAAGTGTGAAAAATAGTAGTCAAGGTATTACTTACAGGAGAGGGTTGAACCAAGTGGGAGAGTGGTAGAGTAACATATGAGTTATGTGGTAGGATGGTCACACGCTTTGAGGAAAGTCTGGATCCATTTGGGAATCTCATGGTAGACAACGACTAGGTCCACAGATTTTTATTTAGGTGCAACATGACTTAGAGTTTGGAATGCGCTTTTGGACTTTTAGCTCATTCCAATGGGGAAGAAGGAACCTCAGTGGGTCTCAAGGTTATGTAATTGTAGCATTAAGCTAAATGGGAGAGCCCCACCATCTATGATTGAACCGCGTGGTTATCTACTTGTGTGGTTTCTAGTTATCGATGTATTGCTGGGTTATTACGACAAAGGAAAAAAATATCAATGGTAATTTGAGCAAAGGTTTTGAGGAATATGTGCTATCTTTGGCCTTATCGGTTCATGTTCAGGTTTTAGGAAGATTTAGAGTCTATGCTTCGTATGGATGTCATGTATAAGGAAAGGAATTCAGCTGGTTGCTTCTTGGAGAGGGTGTTCATGTGCTAGTAGGGCCTTGAAGTGTGACTATATTCGGGAACAAGTCAGAGTGGGTGACTCTCAACAATGGCCCTACTATGTTCAAAACTAAAGTTCGGTGCCTAAGGATTTCGAGTTTGTGGTATGGTTAAGTATCGAGCTTTTACAACGGATTATGAAAAGGGCTTGGAGTGTTCTATGTTATCTTCGGTCTGCGGTGTAGCTGTCATGACCCAGATTTCCCACCCCCGGGAGTCGTAATGGCGCCTACTCGTAGAAGCTAGGCAAGCCAAATTTAATTACTTTTCATTAGCAACATAATCCCTTTTTAACAATTATCGGTAGTAATATAAAAGCAACGAGATTAAATAATCAACGAAAGTCTTAATATTATATAAAACTGAATAGAAATGCGGAAAGTTCAAAAAAATCCTCTACCCAGCAATGGTGCCACTATACTCACGAACTGCTAAGAACACTAAATACAAACATCTGAAAGAAAACATAAACTGTTTGTATCGAATACAATGAGATAACAAACTATAAAGAGAGGATAAGGGAGACGACGGGCCTGCGGACGCCTGCAAGGATACCTCGGGTCTCGTTGGACTAAAGGCCTGCTCCCACACTAATTTTGTTGCTGCTGCTCGAAACCTGGATCTGTGCAACATAGCACAGAGTGTAGTATCAGCACAACCAACCCCGTGTGCTGGTAAGTATCTAGCCTAACCCCGGCGAAGTAGTGACGAGGCTAGACCGTACTACCATATAAACCTGTACAATTTTATATATATACAGCGGAATCGAAATACAAAATAAATAAACAATATGGGAGCGGAAGCATGCTGTGGGGAGTACAAAAATTTCCAAATAAGAGTCGTCCAGTAACAAAGGAAAACAACACAACTCAATAGTATGTAATGAAAAAGAAATCAACAAGTGCACGGCATCACCCTTCGTGCTTTTACTCTCATACTCACCAAGCAATAACATGTGCACGGCATCACCCTTCGTGCTTTTACTCTCATACTCACCAAGCAATAACATGTGCACGGCATCACCTTTCGTGCTTTTACTCTCATACTCTCCAAGCAATAACATGTGCATGGCATCACCCTTCGTGCTTTTACTCTCATTCCTCACATATATCAATAGAATCGGCATGGAATGGCACATCGTGCGACACGACATTACCCTTCGTGCTTTAACACTCTTTTCGCATGATAAGCGAACATTGTACGGCATCACCCTTCGTGTTTTACACTCCTTCCTTACATAATCAAACAATGCACGGCATCACCCTTCGTGATTTAACACTCTTCCTCACCTAAACAACAATCACAAACAAGGGCAAGGGAATAAATAAACAATGATGGAAATCCCGGCAAGGGAACACAAACAAGAAATTAAAAACCCGGAAAGTGTACAACATCAAAAATCTCAACGTCCTGGCAAGGGAAAATATTCAATAATCAGCAACATCCCAACAAGGGAACAAATCATTAACTCTTTACCTTTCGTTCACTTTCATCTCATAGTTCACATTATCACTCGAGCCAATGCTCCAAAGATTTCAAAGGTCACAATTTCTTTCACAAGATCTTTATAACATATAGAAGCCATCAATTAAGCATGGAAGATATAACAAAATCCCAACTATTCGCAATTAGGGACCCACGGTCATGCTAGACATCAATGTATAGATATTCATCACCATGTCTATACATCGTACTCGACACTTAGCAAGTAGCAAATAAGACTCAACTCTTATTCCCTCACACTAGGGTTAAGCCAAACACTTACCTCGATTCCTTGAACTCAACTCAAGCCTCAACTATGGCTTTACCCCGTGATTCCACCTCCAATCCGCTCAAATATATCCACAAATTACTTAATTGCTTTAATAAATATTAAATGAATGAATTTGAATGCATAAAAATGAGTTTCCCAAAATTTTTCCCAAAAATTCTAAAATCGCCCCCGGGCCCATGTGGTCAAAACACGAAGTTCGAACCAACACCCGGTTACCCATTCCCCCCACAAACTCAAATATGTAATTTGTTTTGAAATCGAACCTCAAATTGAGGTCCAAATCCCCAATTTTTAGAAAAACCTAGGTTCTACCCAAAACCCCCAATTTCACCCATAAAAATCATTGATTTTAAGTGGAAAACATGTTAAATGATGTTAATGATTGAAAGAATTGAGTAAAAATCAACTTACAAATGATTTGGAATGAAACTTGTTCTTGAAAAATCGCCCAAAGGATTTGTGTTTTGAAAATAGGGTGAAAAAAATCTTAAAATCGACTAAGTATTAAAAAAATGCAGGTTGCAGATGTCGCAATTGCGAACTGGGGTTCGCAATTGCGAACCCTGACCAATTTATGGGAATTGCGAACTCTGCTTCGCATTTGCGAAGCCAGGCCTTGCATGGGACCTTCGCATTTGTGAACTTGGTCTCGCATTTGCGAGCCTCGAACTTCGCATTTGCGGTAATAACTTTGCATTTGCGATCCTAGGCAGGCCTGGGCTGGTTTCACATTTGCGAACCAGCCTTCGCATTTGCGAGTTCACATTTGCGAGTTCGCATTTGCGAATGCGAAGCCTGTAGTCCTGTTCACACCAGATTTTTTTAAAGTTTAAAAATGCACTCCGACACCTATCCAAAACTCACCCGAGCCCTCGGGGCTCCAAACCAAATATGCACACAACCTCAAAAACATCCTACGGACTTACTCGCGCGATCAAATCGCCAAAATAACATCATATATATTGAATTAAGCCTCAAATTCATGATTCCTTCCAATTTCTCAAAAACATCAAATTTCCATTTTATGTCCAAAACACGTCAAACGACGTCGTTTTTCAACCAAACTTTACAGAAAGTGCTTAAACCATATATAAGACTTGTACCGGGTGCCGGAACCAAAATACGGGTCCAATACCATAGTCTTTTAATCAAATTTTATTTCCAATTTCCTTAATTATTTCTAGAAAATATTTTCACACAAAAATTCATTTCTCGGGCCTAGGACCTCGAAATTCGATTCCTGGCGTACGCCCAAGTCCCATATTTTCCTATTGACCCTCGGGGACCGTCAAATCATGGGTCCGGATCCGTTCACCCAAAATGTTGACCGAAGTCAAATTTATTCAATTTAATATCAAAATTTAGCATTTTTCTCACAGAATTTATATTTAAGCTTTTCGGCTACGTGCTCGGACTGCGCACACAAATAATGGCAACCCTAAATGAGGTTTGTGAGGCCTCAGAAGCACAAAATGAGTAAGGAAACAAGTGATGACCCCTTTGGATCGTCACATTAGCATTGGAGGAATGGGAGAAAATAACTTCAGAATTCATATAGGAATTATCATAATGGGTGTACTAGTTAAATATTTGAATGTGCACACAATGAGGGTATGAGATGATTCGTGGGTTTTGAGAAAATGTGGTCTAGTGAAATGGGATCACTCAGGATGAGTGCGGATTGAGTTCGTTATATTTTGAGTGGAGCCATTGTTATTTCTAAGGAAAGTCCAGAGTAAATTAGAAGAAGTTAGTTCAGTTATAAATGGTTGAATCGACATGGTGATGAAAATGATCAGTTCCTTCAGCGTGTTAACTTATGCAGGTGATTGGTGGCGGTACATACGAGGCTTGGCGGCCGCTATAATTTGATTTATTTAGAGATATTCAATTATAATGGTCTAATAAGTGTAGACGGACCCCGGAAGAGTTATGGTGGCTTAGACCCCTACTTGATGATTCTATTTTTTGTAGTTATAGGAATTCAGTCGCGCGTTGCAATGGTTCTCCTAAAATGAGTTAAATAAAAGGTTTTTATATGATGAAGTGTGTATCATATTAGTGGTTCAGGAGTTATAATGGAATTCTTGTGCTCTCACGCATTGGTAGAATAGGTGCGGTGAGCGACATGAAATTTGAAAGTTGAGGATCGAGGTTGCAGTTTTGTGTTGACAAGAATGTCACGAGCTCGGATGCGCAGGAAAGGATTCAGATGTTTAGAGTAACCTGGTATTGTCTTTAGCGTCACCTGAGGTTGGTGTCCTGTGTAAGAGGCTCTACATACTGATTTGCAGTTCCTTGATTCGTTTTACAGCATTAGTATGGCCGGTGGTATGGATGTGCAGACTTGTTACCTGGTGCGAAAGGTCGTCAGAGTGTAACCACGGGAAGATTGTATAAGTGTGACATGTAGTCACTTGATTGATCGAAGATTGGAACCAAGTATATATATTGTGGTACTGTTACTCATGTGAAAGTTTATGCCTGAAGGGCGCTCGGTTCATTTGGTTGTGGACTGTGGAAGTTTGTTCCGAATCGTCGATTGTTCTTGTGTGTCATGGGAAGAAGGGTTAGTATGGACGGTGGTATGGATGTGCAGACTTGTTACCTGGTGCTGTTACAACATTAGTATGGCCGGTGGTATGGATGTGTAGACTTGTTACCTAGTGCGGAAGGTCGTGGGAGTGTGATCATGGGAAGATTGTATAAGTGTGTCATATAGTCACTTGATTGATCAAAAATTGGAACCAGGTATAGATATTATGGTACAATCATTCATGTGAAAATTTATGCTTGAAGGACTCTCAGTTCATTTGGTTATGGACAGTGGAAGTTTGTTCCGGATCGATGATTGTTCTTGTGTATCATGGGAAGAAGGGTTATTACGGATCCTTGAAAGGTTACTGTAACGACCCGACTGGTTGTTTTGAGCTTTTGTACTTTGCTCGCCAGTTCTTGGGAATGACTTGCCCCATATGATGTATTAAGACTTCTGTAAATTGTTGGTTTTGGTTTTCAAGATAATCGGAATGAATTTGGAAGAACAGTTCTCAGTTTGAAGCTTGAAAATTGAAAGCTTTGACAAAGATTTGACTTGTTAATATATGATCTCGGATTGGAATTTTTATGATTTGGTTAGCTCCGTTAGGTGTTTTGGGACTTAGGAGTGTGTTTTGGAGGTCCGGTGTAGAATTAGGCTTGAATTGGCGAAAGTTAGTTTTTGGAATTTTCCGGTTGACAGTTGAGTTTTGATATAGGGGTCGAAATGGAATCCCAGAAGTTGCAGTAGCTTCGTTATGTCATTTGGGATGTGTTTGCATAAAATTTCAGGTCATTCGGACATGGTTTGGTTGGGTTTTTGATCAAAAGTGGAATTTGGAAATTTTAGAAACTTAGGCTTGAATCTGAGGTGTTTTGGTTGATTTGATGTTGTTTGAAGCGTTTTGAAGATTGGTACAAGTTTGAATAAGGTTTAAAGATATGTTGATGCCTTTAGTTGAGGCCCCGGGGGCCTCAGGTGAGTTTCGGGTGGTCAACCGGACCATTTCATACCTTGGAGATGTTGCAGAATTTCAGGTTCAGCTATTGCAGAGAATTCCTCTTCGCGATCGCGTAGGGCTCTCTCGATCACGTAGAAGGTTTGAGGGGGAAGTCCAGTTGTTCTTCGCTTTTGCGAAAGTTGGGTCGCGGTCGCATAGAGGTGAGGAATTTGTTGATCGTGAATGCGTAGTGAAGGTCGTGTTCGCGTAGAGTTAAGTGGACCAGGGGTCTTAGATGGAAGTTGTTCATCGCGAATGCGATGGCCAGTCCACAATCGCATAGGGTCAGATTGTTGAGCATCGCGTTCACATGGTATTTCACGCGTTCGCATAGAGTAAATTTTTGGAGCTGAGGAATTGTGCTTCGCGATCACGAATGTTGTCCCACGATCGCGATGAAAGAAATTTAATAGTTGGGCAGAAAGTTTTAAAAAGGTTATTCCGTGACTTGGAACCCTTTTACACCATTTTTGAACGAGAAAAGAGCCTTGAGGCGATCTTGAAGAGGGGAAATCATTTTTTTTATTGTGGTAAGGATTTTGGACCCTAAAACTCGATTGTTTGTGATTAAGGAACAAAATATCAGTGTTTAATTCATGAAAATCAGAAGAAAATGGTGGAGTTAGGGCTTGAGATTATGAGACCTTCCAAGGATGATTTGAGGGGTCAAACGAACTCTGGTTTTCGAGTTCATTATATGTACGGACTCGTGAGATGATGAAGAATATTTTGGTATAAAGTTTGTCCCACTCTGGGATGCATGTCCGGGGGACGGGTTTTCATTGATTTCGGGTTTTTTGCTTAAATTTGATATTTTTCAATTGGAATTCATTCGCTTAGCATAATTTGATGATAAAAATCTGAAATTTGGTAAATTTGGAGCACACGGAAATCGTTTTGAAGGGCAAAGGCATTGCAAGCTAGATTTCGGGCCGGATTTAGGTGAGTAATGATTTTAAATGTTGTCCTTAGGCTATGAAACCCCAAAATTTCACAGCGTACGGCTATATTGAGGTGACTTGCACGCTAGAAGACGAGCGAGGGGTAGAGCACCGTTGGGGATTGTGACTTAGTCCATCCCGAATGATTATTTTACTGCGCATTTGATAGTTAATTATTAATATTATTATATTTTGGGCTAAATGCCATATGTGGGCTTCGTGCCAGCTGTTTGAACCTTTAGGGAATTTTTAAATGATATATTCCTCACCGATTGATTTCGTGTTGGTGCTCATTCCTACTATATTTTACTATTTTTAAAAACTCAGATATATTATTCTCTTTTAAAGACATTAAATGATATTTTTAAAGGTATTTGAGCTGAGCTTCTTATTTTACTATGGCCCGAGGGGCTTATGAGATTCTGACTGAGTAAGGCCGAGGGACTGTGTTGTGAGGATGTATTTGGGTCGGGCTGCACGCCGCAACAGTGATACATTGATTATGATAATGCGGCCAAGGGCATGAGATTGTACACCACGAGGTGGATTAAGATTTATATGAGGCCGAGAGCCTGTTTATGATGGCACGAGATGGCTTGACTTTGTGCTTGGCCGTAAGGGGCTCCTCCCGGAGTCTGTACACCCCCAGTGAGCGCGGGTACTCATTGTGATTTGTGATATAGCCCGAGTGGCTGGTATTGTTCTGCGACATTGCCCGAGGGACTGATTCTGTTATTACTGTGCCTGAGGGGCAGTTATTTATGTGTTTACTTTTAGTTGTTTTCCTGTATATTATTAAGTGTTTATGAGATATTTATGAAATTTCACTGTTTTATTATAATTACTGATTTGTTATGCCTCTTGTAGCTTAATGTTGTGCATTACGTGGTTTATATTACTCAGTCTTCATTTATTTTTATTACTCACTGAGTTGGAAGTTCTCACTTTACTCCCTGCACCCCTATGTGCAGATTCGGGCGCTACAGGTCCTGCTCCTGAGGGTTGATAGTTCCAGTAGATCTTCGTAGATTTACTAGGTAGCTGCTTGGCGATTCGTAGCCCAGTGCATTCTCCCTCTATTTCAGTTTTCTTTTGATTCAGTTACGTAGAAGTGGACTAGACTCTAGACTCTTAGTATGGTTTTAGATGCTCATGACTGGTGACACTCCGATGTAGGGGTGTGTTGGTTTATTTGTTTCCATAACTTATATTGTTATTTTTGGTATTTATTTATATTAAAGACCTTGGTTTATTATATTAACTGCTTAAAGTGAATTGGAAATGTGTCGGCTAGCCTTGTCTTCACGAGAGGAGCCATCACGACCGGGTGTAGGTATAGGGTCGTGACAAGTTGGTATCAGAGCCTAGGTTATATAGGTCTCACAAGTCTTTAGAAGGTTTAGTAGAGTCTCGCGGATCGGTACGGAGACGTCTATATTTATCCTCGAGAGGCTGCAGTACCTTTAGGAAAAACTTCAGATTCTTGAAATTCTTATCGTGCGTCCTTGATTCATCTTGAAATATAAATCTTTGAATTTCTTCCACGCATTCGTATGCACAAACGAGCGCCCAGTATCAGATGTGCATCGATGGCTTATGATTCCTTGATCGAGGGGCGAGATGTGATCTCGGTGTGTTGATGTTGGGCCAGTCTGGAGGACTTGAGGCCGAATTTTTGCCTATAGCTTGAGCACCGAGGTGTTTATTATGTGAGCCATGTTTTTGAACTTGTATACTCAGTAGTGCCCCTATTAGTAGAAGTGATAGCTAGATGGCTATGCGATGAGTACGGTATGACTGCGAGATGTGATCATATGATTTGGAAGCGACGAGAAGGGTCTGCTGGAGGGTAGATGAACTATTAGGTGTTTGAGTTCCACTGTGATTGGATATATAGCCCCGAGTTATAGGTGTGTGAAGAATATTTTCATGTTTCTAATTGGGAGTGAAGTAAATTTCATGTTGCGGTATGAGTTCAGACTCATGAAGATAAAGTGACTGTGTAATGTTTATAACAGTGGAAGGCATACATAAATATTAGTTTGAGGCAAAGCATGTGGGTTATCTCTTGCGGAGTGTTCTAAATTTGTGTGATCCATATGTTGTATGTTAGAAAATCTCACTTATAAGTGAAATATATGTGTTGCAATTTAAATTTGGGTCGCTTAAGAGAGTGGGTTTAACTATTATGAGGGTGAATGAGAGATTTGCAGAAGATTTAAAGTACCAAATGGTATGTGTTTCATGAGCTTATGGAGGATTGAGTTTAACCTCACTACGGAAGTATGGCAGTAATAGAGTATATTCATTATGAGTTGTAGTGCATTTTGATCTGTGGCTTCAAGCCAAGTAGGGGAGTCTGCTATTGAATAGTTGATTGCACGATTATGTGCTATGATGGTTCTAGTTCGAGGCGTATTTGTGAATCAGTTATGGCTCAGTAAAGGAAATTTCAATAAAGGTTATGTTATGCTTTATGGATGTATGAGAATCGGGGAATGACTCGAGTTGTTGTTGGTAAGGAATGCTCGGTGCATAGAGCAGGAAGATGCTTGGTTGTATTGGGATGAGGTTACATTCTGCGGCGTCAGAGTGCTAATGAGGGACGGGTTGTTCGGTTCATTTGATCAGGCTAATTGAAGCTTGTGTAGAGTGGAACACTCTAAAGAATGGTTCTAATGTGTTCAAGGTTTTTCATGTAATAATTGGAGATTTTTAGGTGTATAATTTGGCTAGAAACTGAGGTTTGCATTGGAGGGTGTCAAGACTTGTGATATTTCTATATCAATTAGGGGATTCTTATGTCGGTATTAGGAAGGTAATGGTTCTAGATTTGCAAGAAGTTTCTTCCGGGCAGGTATCTTGAACATGGTGCTTTTGGGAATATTTATGAGAGTATCCAGCGGCTTATGAGCCTTGGACGACGTGGTTTTATGCTTGGGTCTCGTATGGTGAGTCTGGGTTGAGGAACTATGGTGTTATAGAGGGACGGAGTATCAAGTTGAAGGTAAATCAGAAGGAACTTGGATATATGGGATTGCTTGGCAGTAGGCCACATCGGTATGGTAAGGATATGATTAGTTCTTTGGATGTTTATGAGGTAATGAGTTTATACAGGTGCTTCACGACAATGCTCTTGGGTCCTAATTGCCTGCGTAGCCTAGTTGAGTCAGAAGGATTCAGTCCTGACGATTTAGTTTTGTGCAAGTCGAATACGAAGATTTCTTGATGGTTTCTACCACGGTTAGAAGTGTATATTTTCGGCGAGCGTGAGAAGGATAGGATGTGTAATGATTTTTCTTCTAGGTGGGATCAATGGAATGTTTTTGACTAGTTGAGTACATAGATGTTTGTGGCTCGTAAGGGAGATGATGTTCTCATGTTATCCCTAAGATGGTATGGTATATGCGGTATGTCGTGGAGGAGTGAGATTTGCGTGTGTAAGGTTATGGTTCAGTTCTAAATGGAAGGTCATAAAATTCTTAGGTAGCATAGGCAGTTTCAGATAATTAGAGAAATGAGCTTCAGATGATTAGGGGAATGATCTTCAGATGATTAAGGAAATGGTATTGCTAATAGGGGTGATTTGACGAGGGTATATGTTTCAGAAAAAGGCAATGTGATTAAGTTGATGGTACTTTATTAGTTTTGCGATACTTTCTTGTTGGATCGACTGCTAACATTCGAGTTTACTTGGTGGTATAGAAGGATCATAAGAGTATCTCTAGTGGGAATGATTGGGTGTTAGAGGTGTGTTGTTTACTCGGACGGTGGAATTGGGATTGGATATGGTGATTCATATGCCGTATGGAGTTGGAGACTGGGAGTTCTCATATTCAGGCTATATTGTGGTTGTGGGTCGTATGTATCATCACTGTTTAGTGACTATCGGGGTTTGGATACCCGAGTGGATCTTTTGCTGCTTGGTATGTTAGATTTTGGATGTAATATTGGGTATAGACTGGTTGTCTTAGTGTTGTGTGTGTTTGGACTATTGCGCTAAGGCGGCAATGTTGGCTATGCCGGGAATGACACGGATTGAGTGGCGAGGTTCGACAGATTATGTTCTTATTAGGGTGGTTTTATATTTCAAAGACCCAACGGATGGATGGGAAGGATTGTCTTTCTTATTTTGGCTTTCGTGATGGATGTCAGTGTAGAGACTCCAATCACTAATTCAGTTCTAGTGGTGAGGGAACTTTCGGATGTGTTCTTGTGGCCAGGCATGTCGCTGGTCAAGGTTGTTGATTTCAGTATTGAATTGATGCCAGGCATCGTATCGTATAGCACCAACGGAGTTAAAAGAGTTGAGGGAACAGTTTTAAGGTTTCCTTGATAAGGGGTTCATTGGCAGGCCAATGGGGATGTGTGTTCTAACTTGAGTCGGCTTGGTTGACTCCGAGTTGTATTTTTGAGAAATGTGTTGATTCGATTGTTATTGAGCTGTTATTGTTTTGAGGTGATCTATGAGTTACATTTCCGTGTCATGAAGCATTGGGATTTGTTGGTTATAGCCACATGTGGTGCGATTTTATTGGGGTCTCTCAGTGGAATCGAGCAGGAAGAGTATTGGGTGTTGCTCGGTGAATGGCGAATCGGTTATGTCCTTTCGGGTTTGTGTGGTGTATGTTATTTGCTTCACCGTGGGTATGATGATTTGCTTTGGTTCCAGACATCAAATTGCGCGTGGTGGTCGAGTTCGAGCATAGTGACTTGAGGTGTTTCATGTGGACCAGTATTTGGATAGGGTCGTGCATTGCAGAGAAGTTATGTGGAAGTATAATCCTTCGGTTTAGATTCGCGTATTCTATTTCCACGACGTGTGATGGGTTCTCAGCATTTTGTTGTGGTGGTACAGCTCTTTCGTTCGAGTTGTCTTCATGATTGGAATACATTTAGATTGTTGTTTATTGGTGCACGGATTGCACGAGTTATGACTTTAGATTGTATTGATGTATCATGTCACCAGAGTAGTGGTGTTGGATTAGATGAGATAGTCGGGATCTGAAATAAGTACAAACTGATTTGATTTCAGCATGTTGGAAGGATAATATCGAGGTTTGGCTTAGAAATTTGCTATGATCTTTGCCAACGGAGAAGTGGCTTCATGAATGGTTGATCTGAGAACTGGTTGTGGCTTATTGCGTGTTTCACGTATCATTGGCAGTATATGAAAGTGACAGAATGAGACTTTAGTTGATAAGGGTTTTTCTATCGATATTCGATTGTTGTGTGCAACTGTTGTGATTAGAAGTTATTGCTACCAGTGTTTGAGTTATGTGGTATATTATGTAATTGTACCTGAGGTTACAAATATGGTTTTTTATAGCTGTTCGGACTTATTCACAGTATAAATGTGAGATTCTGATCGTATTGATGATTTTAGAAGTGGAAATGTGGTTCTATGGTTTATGGGCTAGATTGGATTGTGAAATTTCAGATTCTATGTGTTATCGGACCTATATGAGATAGGGTGACGCAAGATCACCCCCGGGTATATTCTTGGTAAGGCTATTCAGCAATTGGTTGGCTTTTGGAACAACTCTGCGCATGTTTAAGGACGAACGTATGATTAAGTGGGGGGGGGGGATGTAACGACCCGACTGGTTGTTTTGAGCTTTTACACTTTGCTAACAAGTTCTCGGGCATGACTTGCCCCATATGATGTATTAAGACTTATGTAAATTGTTGGTTTTGGTTTTCAGGGTAATCGGAATGAATTTGGAAGAACATTTCTCAGTTTGAAGCTTGAAATTTGAAAGGTTTAACCAAGATTTGACTTGTTAATATATGATCTCGGATTGGAATTTTTATGATTTGGTTAGCTCCGTTAGGTCATTTGGGACTTAGGAGCGTGATCCGAATGTGTTTTGGAGGTCCGGTTTAGAATTAGGCATGAATTGGCGAAAGTTAGTTTTGGCGTTTTCCGGTTGATAGGTCGGAATGGAATCCCGGAAGTTGCAGTAGATTTGTTATGTCATTTAGGATGTGTGTGTGCAAAATTTCAGGTCATTCGGATGTGGTTTGGTTAGGTTTTTTATCAAAAGTGGAATTTGAAAGATTTTAGAAAATTAGGCTTGAATCAGATGTGTTTTGGTTGATTTGATGTTGTTTGAAGCGTTTTGAAGATTGGTACAAGTTTGAATAAGGTTTCAAGATATGTTGATGCCTTTAGTTGAGGCCCCGGGGGCCTCGGGTGAGTTTTATGTGGTCAACCGGACCATTTCGTGCCTTGGAGATGTTGCAGAATTTCTGGTTCAGCTGTTGAAGAGAATTCCTCTTCGCGATCGCGTAGAAGTTTTGAGGGGGAAGTCCAGTTTTTATTCACATTCGCGGAAGTTTTTGTCGCGATCGCATAGAGGTGAGGAAGTTGTTGATCGCGAACGCATAGTGAAGATCGTGTTCGCATAGAGTTAAGTGGACCAGGGCTCTTGGATGGAAGTTGTTCATCGTGAATGCGGTGGCCAGTCCGCGATAGCGTAGGGCAGATGCTTGAGCATCACGTTCGCATGGTATTTCACGCATTCGCATAGAGTAAATATTAGGAGCTGAGGAATTGTGCTTCGCGATCACAAAGTTTTTCCCACGATCGCGATGAAGGAAATTTAATAGCTGGGCAGAATGTTTTACAAAGGCTATTCCGCGACGTGGAACCCTTTTACACCATTTTTGAACGAGAAAAGAACCTTGAGGTGATCTTGTAGAGAGAAAATCATTGTTCTTCATTGAGGTAAGGATTTTGGACCCTAAAACTCGATTATTTGTGATTAAGGAACAAAATATCAGTGTTTAATTCATGAAAATTAGTAGAAAAAAAGTGGAGTTATGGCTTGAGATTATGAGACCTTCCAGGGATGATTTGAGGGGTCAAACGAACTCCAATTTTCGAGTTCTTTATATGTACGGACTCGTGAGATGATGAAGAACATTTTGGTATAAAGTTTGTAAAGTTCAGGATGAGGGCCCGGGCGACGGGTTTTGACTGGTTTCGGGTTTAGTGCTTAAATTCGATATTTTTCAATTGGAATTCATTCTTTTAGCATAATTTGATGATAAAAATCTGAGCTTGGTAGATTTGGAGCACTTGGACGTCGTCTTGAAGAGCAAAGGCATTGCAAGCTAGATTTCCGGCCAGATTAAGGTGAGTAATGATTTTAAATGTTGTCCTGAGGGCATGAAACCCTGAAATTTCACAGCGTACGGCTATATTGAGGTGACTTGCACGCTAGATGACGAGCATGGGGTAGAGCACCGTTAGGGATTGTGACTTAGTCCATCCCGAATGATTATTTTACTGCATATTTGATAGTTAATTGTTTAATATTATTATATTTTGGGCTAAATGCCATATGTGGGCTTCGTTCCAGCTG
This sequence comes from Nicotiana glauca, assembly GCA_026770625.1. Lineage (NCBI taxonomy): Eukaryota > Viridiplantae > Streptophyta > Magnoliopsida > Solanales > Solanaceae > Nicotiana > Nicotiana glauca. The sequence continues at coordinate 261,871 of MU701633.1, read as the reverse complement.
TCTGAACCATTAGAGAATTTTTAAATTATATTTTCCTCACAGAGTGATTTCGTACTGGTGCTCATTCATACTATATTTTAATATTTTTAAAGACTCAGCTATATTATTCTGTTTTAAACACATTAAATGATATTTTCAAAGGTATTTGAGCTAAGCTTCATATTTTATTATGGCCCGAGGGGCTTATGAGGTTCTGACTGAGTAAGGCCGAGGGCGTGTGTTGTGAGGATGCATTTGGGTCGGGCTACATACCGCAATAGTGATACATTGATTATGATAATGAGGCCGAAGGCCTGAGATTGTATGCCACGAGGTGTCTTGAGACTTATATGAGGCCGAGATCCTATTTATGATGCCACAAGATGGCTTGATTATGCGCTTGGGCTGTAAGGGGCCCCTCCAAGAGTCAGTACAACCCCAGTGAGCGCGGGTACCTATTGTGATTTGAGATATAGACCGAGGGGCTGGTATTGTTCAGTAACATTGCCCGAGGGGCTGATTCTATTGTTACTATGCCTGAGGTAATGTACTGTCCTTTGGAATGCTCATGTTGGATTTGAGATTCGAGAAGGACTGCATAAGCATGTAGTTAATCTGACTGATAAGGTTTGCACTTGTAGATCTTCATAGTTGAGGTGTATTCCATGTCAAGATGTTGTTCTTGCATACTATCACATAATCGAAGAACCTGAACAGGAAGTGGAGCATTGGTATAAGAGGGATACCTTCTTAAAAGCATACAAGTATTTCATCTAGTCTACGACAAATATGAAGATGTGGCCTGAAACCAACAATCCTAAGATAGAGCCTCCCAAACCTAAACCCATGCCTGGTAGACCTCAGAGGAATAGTAGAAAAGGCAAAGATTAACCAAAAAAGAAATATGGAATGTTATCCAAGTGTGGAGTGAAAATGACATGTTCCAAGTGCCATCAACAACGACATAACAAAAGATATTGTAAGGTAAATGTTTCTTGTCAAATATTTCCTGTGGCCATCACATGTTTCCTGTTGTTCATATGAATCTAGTAATCTGTTTCCATCACTGTTATGTAATCGGTTGCTCAATGTTATGTAAGATGAAAATTGGATGTCTTCACAGCAAAGTAGCCAAAGCTCACAAGGTGCTAGCCAACCTGATGCAGCTGGAAGCTCAAGCCAACCTACAAACTCTGTGTGTTTTGATACAACAAGGGTTAGAAGGGTTAATGAAGCTAGAAGCTCAATCCAACTAACACCAAGTTCAGCAGATTCGAGCAGGCCTGCTAGAAAAGGATTAGGTAGTCAACTTCCTCCATAGGGTAAAGCAACTACCAGCCAAAAGAGAGGAAGGGGTGCAAGTAAAGAAGATTCTGAAAAAGAAGCACAAAAAAGGTTCAAAAATATTGGATTTGGCATCTACACAACTGCAAGTGGAACTCAAATACTAAATGTATATATTCATACATATTTCATCTATAATATAACTTAGAAATAACTTAGTGATTGTGGTTATTTGGCAAACTGCAGCCCAGAACATCAAGCTAACGAGTTATTGCAAGTGATTCAACTTATAAGAGTGTAGCTCCAACAGGAATTGATCTTGGTTTTAAGGGTAAAGGCTTGAGGTGGAAGGGTCAAGATGTTGTCACAACTTCCCAGTTGCAACAGATGAAGGCAAACTTTAGCAAGAAGTAGTATCTTATTAACTTATTTTGTCTATATATAATGTAGCAGCAGCCTATTATATTTTGGGAACTTATTTTGGCAAACTTCAGATGAAGGCAAATTTTAATGGTTGTATTCAGTAGTGTAATCTTACTGTTCTATTTTGGATATATGTCATGTAGCAGCAACTTTAGCCTTATTTTGTTTGTTTTGGCAAAATAGTTACTCTATGTTCCGAATTACTATTAGTCATTCTAAAATGCACACTAGTACCACACAAAAGTTCCAAAATTAAGCTATAGCTTTGCCAATGGAATTGGTGATCCTCGCCAAAGTTAATTTCTTAAACAAAACATTAGCATTATTAGACAAAGAGTAACAAGATCAAGTCAATGTCGTTAACGTAAAAATTATATATATATATAAGAGGTTATGTAGTGAAATTTAACAAGCAGAATGTGAAGTAAACTTCATGAAGTGCTAGGGCTTAATGTAGCAGCAACTTCAGTCTATAGCAACAACAGCTAAATATTACAACAACAGTTTCAAAACAGAAGTTTAAAGCAGCATCACCAACATTATATATTAATAAACAACACCTAAAACAACCAACAACACCTAAAACAACCAAAGTACATCAGTCATACAGTTTCCATAAAACGACCAACAATACATTAACAATCGTCAAAAGGATCCCTCTTCTTTTTGCTCGAACTTTCTCCTCTTCAAAAGCTTTGACTCTCTTTGATAAACCCCAAATTATATTCTTCGCTTGAGTAGGCATCTCATTGTCATACAAACAGAAATAATCACATCCACCCTTCTTTTACAAATATCACAAAACACTTTTAATCAATTTTTATCAAATAAAATAATTCATAAAAAAGAATTTACAAAATATTAACAAACAATTTACCCTTTTTCTACAAATATCACAAAATACTTTTAATCAATTTTTATCAAAGAAAATAATTCATAAAACAAAATTTACAATTTATGAAAAAACAATTTACCTTTCCAATTTTGCAAGAAAAAAACCTACGGCTTGGGTTTATTTGGGTCCAAGAAGTATTCAACTTTGGAAAAACACCACACTTACAGATTCGAGCGGCAGCGCAAGTTGACATTGACGAGTTCGTCGATTCCGATAAGTTCGACATTAATAAACACGGCAATAATAGAAATGAGAGGAAGAAGAGAAGAGAAGAAATTAATTAATTCCAAGAAGAGAACAGAAACGATAGAAAGAAGAGAACAAAAGAAAAGAATTGAAGGAGAATTGCTGGAGAAATCTGAGAACAATAGAAGCGAACAAATAGGTTTTTAAAGAATTGGGAAAGGGATTAGGGTTTAAATAATAATTGACAATCGATGTTACAGTTATGTGTCTAATTGGGAAAGGAAAAATTACTTATTCGATCCTTCACGCGCCTAAATAGGTTTGAAGTCACGCTATATGCCACCACCAAAAAATGTGTCTAATTGGTATGAGAATTGCCTAAGAAACGTGTCTAATTGGAAAGAGGCCTAGTTTAAGTATCTCAGTGAAAGATCCTTCCAAATTTAGGTGTTTCCGTATGCATTACGCCAAATAAAAAACATATCCAAAAAACTAGAAGACATAATAGGGACCCACCAAAGTTCAATTAGCAACAAACAGATGTCCTAAACAGAGAAAGAATAGTAGTAATCTCACAAGAACAGAGAAGCCAGCAAACTTCAAGACAAAAGGTAGAGAGATTTGACATTGATATACTGAAGAAGAAGAAGAAGAAGAAGAAGAAGAAGAAGAAGAAGAAGAAGAAGAAGAAGAAGAAGAAGAGAAAGTTGAGAAACTCAGCAGATTAGACGACACTTGAGAGAAGTGAAGGAGACAGAGAACTGTAGAGACTTGGGTTGCTGAGTTGGAAACAAAGCGGAGACCTAAACCGTGAGAAATGTTGTCTGAGCGTTGCAGAGACCCCAAAATAAAATAATGTGTCTTCTCTGAAAATCATACACGTGGTTAGTTGGAAAAAAATTATGGGCCACGTGTAATTAATTACCAATGAAATAAGCCCAAGTCCATTGTACAATTAAGATATCATTTTGTACAATTCGTTGATACTAGGTTTGTCCCTCTTTGCCAGTTATATATAGTAGTAATAATAATAATAATAATAATAATAATATTATTAATAATAATAATAATAATAATAATAATAATAATAATAATAATAATAATAATAATAATAATAACTAGTATTATCTTAGTCTAAAGGTAAAACTACTTCTACGAGAAGGAAATAGGAGTATATTTTGATTTATTCCCCGGGATCAAACAAGCTTCAATTTTGTATACGAGTGAAATCGGGGCTGACGTATACCCCAATTTCCCAGTAGATCAAACGAAGTAAGAGTACGAATGTATAGATAAAAATCGAAGCTGGAGCTCTTTGTATCGAGGCCCGAACAGAGTGCTCGCAATCGGACCTGATAAAACTACGCACCCCGAACTCGGGACGAGTTCTGAGACTTTGGGAAATGCAATGAACAGGTGTAGGCAATAGATAAAAGGTCGTGATATCCGGAAAAAACCGAGAAATATCATTCGCAGAGGACCCCGACCAATATCTCGAGAAGTGTCCAAAGGCAAAGATGATGTGGTTAGCCTACGGTTAATTTCAAAATAGTGCAGGCTCAACAAATGGCGATAGCGCAGCTGCAAAATCAATGCCACGCCCCCAAAAGAGTTGAGCCTGAACCATCTCGGGAGAACATCCAAAGAAATAAGCAGATCACTGAGACACCAGGTAAAGCTGAGTCCGAGGTCAGTCCCGAAGTAATGAAAATACGAAAGCATTAACAAAGTGGGTGGAATCGGGTGAAAAGAAAATTGAGGCAAATAACAAGAAGGTGGAAAGATACAATTCCAGGGTCGACCAGATTCTGGGAGCAACCCCGATACTAAAGGGGCCGAATTCCAAGAAGTTTATCTAGAAGTTTTTTCCTCCGAGCACGGCATCGAATCCGACGCTAAGAGGTTTAGTATGCCCATCATTCCAAAATATAATAGACCCACAGAAATGAATGAGCGTATGACCTTTTATACATGCACAATCAAAGGGAACGACTTGAAAGATGATGAAATCGAGTCGGTGTTCCTAAAGACGTTCGGGGAAACTTTGTCCGAAAGAGCAATGATATGGTATCACAACTTACTCCCAAATTCTATTGACTCATTTGATATGCTTGCAGATACTTTCGTGAAGGCCTATGTCGGGGCCATCAAGGTTGAGACCAAAAAATTGGACCATTCAACGTTAAACAAAAGACAATGAGATGCTCAGGGAATTCGTATCGAGTTTCCTGATGGAACGGATGGACTTGCCTCCGGTCGCAGATTATTGGGCCGTTCAAGAGTTTACCCAAGGACTGTTCCCTGAAGCTCCTTGATTAACCACCAAAGCTCCTTGGCTTAAAAACAACTAAAACAAAATTTGGTAAAGTGCTAGGCGGAATTTGGGCCGACATCCACAATAAGTACCAGTGTTAGAGTCGAGGACGATTAACTCAGAGCCCCTTTGGGATATGTTTACCCCATCAGGGCCGCCGATAGGTCTAAGAGAGCCATTAACCATGATCAAAGACCGGTCCGGGATCGATACTAATCATACAATACGTACCGAAGGGGAAATGGGTCTGGGCGTCAGCCCACAAAGAGCGAAAAGAGAGACGATCGAGGGCCTAGTTGTCGAGGTCTAATAAGAAAAAAAGGTTTTGATAGGCCGCTCGGGGGTAGAGAAGCACCAAGATTGTCAGAATATAACTTCAACATTAATGTGACTAGTATCGTGTCAGCCATCGGGCGCATCAAGGAAACTAAGTGGCCTCGACCATTGCAGTCCAACCCTACCCAAAGAGATCATAACTTGATGTGTAAGTATCATGGCACTCATGGAAACATGACCTAGGATTACTGACAATTGAGAGAAGAAATCGCTCAGTTGTTCAATAATGTGCACCTTTGAGAATTTCTGAGCGATCGAGCCAAAAATCACCTCAGGAATAGGGACGCCAACAAACAGGTCGAACAAATACGTCATCAACAAGATCAGTGGAGGGATCGATATCCCCCAATGGCCAATGATATAGCGCACTAAAGTGTCTATAACAAGGGGAAAATGCACCCGAGATTATAGGGAACCATTTCATTCAGTGATGAGGATGTCATGGGCATTGTGCAACCACACAATGATGCACTGGTAATATCCATACTTATCAATAAATCTTGAGTAAAATGTGTGTTGATTGATCCAGGTAGCTCAGCCAACATCATCACATCGAGGGTCGTAGAGCAGTTGGGGTTACATGACCAAATAGCGCCGACGGTTCGGGTGTTGAACGAATTTAACATGACATGTGAAACCTTCGATCACGTAGAATTTTGTCTCTTGGATTGTCCTGGCGGTGTTCACTGGTAGGGTTATCTCCCTTTAGTGGGGTACATGAGGTACAACGCCCTATTCGGAAGGCCGTGGGTTCACAACATGAGGGTGGTATCCTCAACCTTACACCAGGCGTTGAAGTTCCCTACGTCGGTGGGAGTCAAGACAGTCTACAGAGAGCATCCAACCGCAAAGTAGATGTTCGCAATCAATGAGGTAATCCCAATCCCACGGTTTCAACATCAAGGAACACAGAGTCGATAAGAAAGGAAGAAATTAAATAGAAATCACCAATCCCGGTCCTTACTGAACCGGAGGAACGAGAAGTAGACGAGGAGGATAATTATGGTGTTTCGAGATTGTTCATAGCTTCTGATGATATCGACGCCACCAAATCGATGGTCGAGGAGTGGGAGAAAGTCATATATGAGTTGGAGCAAGTCAAATTGGTATGGGGTTAACTCCCGAGCTCGGGAAAAAACTCATTGATTTTCTTAAAGCTAACATAGAATATTTTGCTTGGTCCCATCTTGACATGATAGGGATCCCCACGAAAGTAACCACTCATAAGCTGAGTTTGGACCCGAAGTTTCATCCGTTTAAACAGAAGAGGAGACCACAGTCCGAGGTCAAGCATGAATTAATAAAGGACGAAGTATCCAAACTCCTTAAAATATGATCCATTTGGGAAGTTAAATACTTGGACTGGTTAGTTAACATAGTGGTAGTACCTAAAAAACTAAGAATGTGTGTAAATTACAATAATCTGAACAAGGCATGCCTATGGATTATTTTCTTTTGCCTAACATCGATCGGATGATCAACGCGGGGATCGAACATGAGATACTAAGATTTCTCGATGCTTATTTTGGGTACAACCAAATTTGAATGGACTCGAACGATCAAGAAAAGACTTCTTTTAACAATAAATTTGACACCTACTGTTATAATGTGATGTCGTTCGAATTAAAGAATGTCGGTGCCGCCTATCAACGGCTAGTGAACTAGATGTTCGAAGAACAGATAGGAAAACTAATGTAAGTTTATATTGATGACATGTTTGTCAAGTCCCTACGAGCAGAGGACCATGTGAAACATTTGCATGAAACCTTCGACATACGAAAAAAATATAATATGAAGCTGAACTAGAGAAGTGCGCATTCGGGGTCGGATCGGAAAAATTCCTAAGGTTCATGGTGTCCAATCGAGGGATCGAGATCAATCTTGAAAAAAACAAATCCATAGAGGATATCACCATAGTGGATAACATCAAAGCCGTTCAAAGGCTGACCAGCCTTATAGCCACCCTGGGCTGGTTCATATTGAGGTCCTCGGAGAAAAGCCACCGGTTCTTTTCACTGTTAAAGAAGAAGAAGAATTTTCTTTGACCTAGAATGCCAACAAGCTTTGGAAGAACTCAAACGGTATCTATCGAGTCATCCCCTGCTCCACACTGCAAAGGCGGACGAACAACTGTACCTTTACTTGACAGTTTTCGAGGTGGCGGTAAGTGGAGTTTTAGTTCGGGAGGAAGAATATATACAATTTCCTATTTACTACGTCAGTAAAAATCTAGGGTAGGCCAAAACAAGGTACCCTCACCTGGAAAAATTGGTGCTCGCTTTGCTAAGCGCGTTTCAGAAAGCTAAAGTCATACTTTCAATGCCACCCTATATGTAATGTAACTTCTTACCCGCTGAGGAACATCATGCACAAACCCGAGCTCTCGGTCCGGTTGGCCAAATGGGCCGTCGAAATTAGCAAGTACGTTATCGAGTATCGACCCCGAACTACCGTAAAATCTCAGATTTTGGCAGACTTCGTCGCCGACTTTACACCAGCCTTAATACCCAAAGTCGAGAGGGAATTACTATTGACCTCGAGGACCACCTCGAGAATCTGGACCCTTTTCATGGATGGTGCCTCGAACGCGAAAAGGTTCGGGCTCGGCATTGTATTAAAACTGCCGACGGGAAATGTTATTAGGCAATCTATTCGAACTGTGAAACTGACTAACAATGAGGCCGGGTATGAGGCCATGATTGCAGGTTTGAAATTGGCTAAAAGCCTTGGGGTCGAGGTGATCGAAGCCAAGTGCAACTCCCTCATCGTGGTAAACCAAGTTAACTGGACATTCGAAGTAAAAGTAGAGCGAATACGAATGTACTTGGACAAATTACAAGCAACACTTCTTCAATTCAGGGAATGGACCCTATGACACGTACCCCGAGATCATAACAGCAAGGTCGATGCTCTAGCTAACTTGGGGTCGTCGGTCGATGCCGATGAATTTAGTTCGGGAACAGTAGTGCAGCTCATGAAGTCGGTGATAGAAGAAGGTCATGCCGAAGTAAATTCAATAAGTCTAACTTGGGACTAGAGGAACAAGTATATAGACTACTTGAAGACCAAAAAAATTACCTTCAGCTCCCATAGAATTGAGAGCCCTGTGTACCAAGGCTGCCATATTTAGCTTGGCCGAAGGGGCACTGTTCATGAGAACCTTTAATGGCCCGCTAGCCAGATGCATGGGACCAGGAAAGACCGAATACGCCTTGAGAGAAGTTCACAAAGGCACTTGGAGGAACCATTTGGCGGCAGAATCTTTGGTTCGAAGAATTATTAGGGTCGACTATTACTCGATCGAGACAGAGAAAGATGCAAAGGACTTCATATGGCAATGTGATGACTGTCAGAGACACGCCCCGCTGATCCATCAACTGGGAGAAATGCTCCACTCGATTTCATTGTAAATAGATTCCAAAACTTTTTAAAAATAAGAATTTTTATTTTAGCAATTATTTACTAACCACATTATCCCTTTTCTTCCATTTCATAATTTTTTTAAAATTTTAGAAATATTATGTAGAAAAAAATGATAGTGAAACCGTTATTGTAAACATTTGAGATAAGATTTTGTTTATAAAAAATATGATAAGAAATTGAGACACATGACAATTTAATAATACTAAGTATTGAACAATATAATAGAAAAATTGAGGAACAAAGAGAGAGGAAATAAAAAATTTCATCATGCAAAAGGAAAAAAATAAAATTTATTTAAATTTGAGATGAGAAGATTTTGCTTAAGTTTAATAATAAATAGTAAGCATGTGGATAAGGCCACATAACTAAAGTAGTAAAATCTAAAGATTAAAAATATTAAATAATATATAATATAAATAAATTAGATATCATGTAAGGATATTTACACTAAGAATTACTTTACAAAATAAAATAAAGTAAGTATACAAACTCTAAAATATTATTAATAATTTAAATAAGTTAAAATTTCAAAAAATAGTTTAAAAATAAAACAAATATTTAATTTAATATAAAAAATTACATATCTATTTATATTATATTAAAAAATATAGTGAATAAGAATATTAAATAAAGTGTAAAGTTAACAAAAAAATTTACATGAAAATTTTATAATATTACATATTAGATAACATTCTACTATCTAATATGTAATATTATAACATACTATAATGTTATATAATATGTTATAATATTACATATTAGATAACGTGATAGTAGAAGTAAGAAAAATATTATTCACCAAAAAATATATATATATTATTTACTAACCATATGATCCCTTTTCTTCTACTTCATTTTTAGAAATATTATGTAGAAAAAAATGATAGTGCAACCATTATTGTAAAAATTGAGATAAGATTTTGTTTATAAAAAAATATGATAAGAAATTGAGCCACATGACAATAAAAGAATATTAAGTATTGGATAATATAATAGAAAATGCTCTATTCGGTTTTGTCCCTGTGGCCATTTATGAAGTGGTTGGTGGAAATTGTCGGTCCCCTATCATGGGCACCTGGTAAAGTTCAAATTATATTGTTCATGACTGATTATGTCACGACCCAAAATCCACTAAGGGTCGTGGTGGCGCCGGACACCTCTGTCAGGCAAGCCAACTAAATTATAAATTAAATTCTCTTTTAATACGTTCAAAAAAATTTAGGATTTTACCTTTCATTTTTCATAATTAAAACAATCTCTACTTCAATTCAAATTAAGTAATAACTAGTAGTACACATCTTTTGAAAACCATCCCAGAACCCGGTGTCACAAGGATATGAGCATCTATTGATAAGGAAAATAAAATACAACATCTGTCCGAAATACAGTGGACAGGGAATGAATACAAAATGCTAATTGGAACTACACTAGCTGCGGGTCGCCTCGAACAATGCAGCTCACCTAGTCCCAAAATCATACGCGCTACTACGCCCAGTAGGCTGCTAGAGATACATATACCTGTGCAACAAAAATGCGCAGAAGTGTAGTATGAGTACGTAAACAACGTGTACTCAATGAGTATCCCGCCTAATCTCGAAGAAGTAGAGACGAGATGGTCAATTTTGATACTTACTAATGGTCTGAAAATAATATACTAAAATGGGAGGAAATCATGGATTTATGTAGCATACTCTAGTTCACAAAGATGTAAAACAGGTAAACACCTTTAACAATTAACAAAGGATTTTCAGGATTTCTTTTCATTTATCTTCAGCAATTTCTGTCAAGCCAAAAAGGCAATATCAACATCAAGTTTTTCCAATAAGCAATATAAACATGCGCATATCATACCGAGGCGACGACCCGATCCAACAGAAATATAAACTGTGCACTGTCGAGGGTCGAACGGCCCGAACAAATAGATGCATCTATTTCTCCCGCTCGCGAATCAACCATGCGACGCGGTCAACATAAAGTAAACAAATACCATGCTCACGAATCACCCATGCGACGCAGTCAACATAAGGTAAACAAATACCCTGCTCGCGAATCATCCATGCGACGCAGGTACACACAGGAATACATGCTCAAACAGTCAATTCAGAATTATCAGGGAACATTTTATCAAATAAAAAGTAAATCCTCTTTTAACAATTTAAGAAAATGAAGTTTAGTCCTTTTTGAAATTCATTTACTAGTTCAATTTGATTTTAACAATTCAAATGTCAATAAGATTGCAAATATCCCAAGTATAGCATGCTTTTGGGTCCTAGACTACCCGAACAATAGCATAATAGTAGCTACGCACGGACTCTCGTCACCTCGTGCGTACGTAGCCCCCGCAAATAGGAGCACATAACCAATTAAATCACCTAAGGGGACAATTCCCTCTCACAAGGTTAGAAAGGAGACTCACCTCGCTCCGAAGATCCATAACTGGCATTCCACGCCCTTCCGAAGACTCGAATCAGTGCACGATGCTCCAAAACTAGCCAATAATTATGTAAATCCATTAATATATGCTAAGGTACTCATTATAATCTAATTTATAACAATTCCTATCCCCGATTGAAAAGTTGACAAAAATGCCCTAGCGCCCACGTGCTCGGAATCCGAAATTTCTCGGAGATAAAGTTTGCCCATGAACTCACGAACTAAAATATATGATTTTTTCTTAATTCTATACTCAAAATCGTGGTCAAAATTCAAGAACACTAATTTTCTAGGTCTTGCTCTAACCCTCAATTTTCTACCCATTTACATGCTAAAATCTATACATAATCAATGTATTTAACTCATAATAGGTGGGGATAACTTACCTTATTATTGATGACGAAAATTCTCTCTTGAAGATCCCCAAAATCGCCCCAAGCCATGAAAAATGAGAGAAATGAACTCAAATCACGATTTAAAACAACCTTGCTGCCTCCAGGTATTCCGCTTCTGCGGTGCATTTTCCGCTTCTGCGGATACCGCTTCTGCGGTTGTTGGCTGCTTCTGCGGCTTTAGGCAAGAGGGCTGGACCGCTTCTGCGGTCTGGGGGCCGCTTAAGCGGAACCGCTTCTGCGGTCCCTGGGCTGCTTCTCCGCTTTCCTTGGGCCTGGACCCTTTTCCGCTTCTGTGAGTTTTCGACCGCATCTGCGGCCCAAGAACCGCAGATACGGTTATGACAGAAGCAGCATCCTTCAGCCTTTTCTTCAACTTCCAAATTGATCCGTTAACTATACGAAATCCAAACAGTCCCATAACACATTATGGACTTGATCGAGGCCTCAAATCGCATCAAACAACGATAAAAGCATCATTCAACCTCCAATCTAAGCTTTATGAACCTTGAATCTATCAAATTACGTCCGATTGACCTCCAATTTCGCGCACAAGTCATATTTGACATTACGGACCTACTCCAACTTCCGAAATCGAATTCCGACCCCGATATCAAAAAGTCCACTTCCGATCAAACTTCTCAAAAACTTTCAAATTTCTATCTTTAGCCAAATGGCTTCAAAATGACCCATGGGCCTCCGAATTCACTTCAGATCGCGCTCCCAACTTCAGAATAACCATATGGAGCTATTCCCAGTCTCAGAATTCCAAATGGACATCGATAACGCTGAAATGCACTTCAAGCCAAACTTAAGAAATTTCTTCCAAAATGCTAACTTCCACAATATGCGCCAAAAGCTCTCGGGTCATCCAAAACCCGATCTGGGCATACGCCCAAGTCCAAAATCATCATACGAACCTATTGGAACCTTCAGATCCCGATTCTGAGGTCGTTTACTCAATATTCCAAACCTAGTTGATTCCTTCAACTTTAATCTTCTGAAATAAGAATTCTCTTTCCAAATCAACTCTGAGTTTCCGAAATTCAATTCCAACCATGCGTACAAGTCAGTATACCAGAAATGAAGCTGCTCATGGCCTCAGACCGCTGAACGACGCGCTAGAGCTCAAAACGACCGGTCGGGTCGTTACATTCTCTCCCACTTAAACATAGGTTCTTCCTCAAACGGGCTGAGAACCATACTGAAGTAGTCTGAAATCACTGTTTAGCACCTCGTGCACCTTCTCGTGCTACCACAACATAGCTGAGCACATTAGCTCGATAAATTCTGAAAATATTCCCTTTTATTCAAGCAATTAAGACTTAGAGCCCGATTCCAACATCCGGAGTTCTATGCCAGACCTGTTTCCAACATACGATCGCCATATCAATCACTACACGTAGTACTCAAACATTTTCTGATCAACTTGGCCAAAATTCAACGAATCAGATGCTCCCACTACACCTCATGACACGCGCAAGTCTTACTCTGACTCTTAAAATACCGCCACGATGGATGAGATGTGCCAAAATTCATAATTAACTGCCGATCCAACCAATCATTGAGTCACACTTCTGACAAGGAACATTACCACATTCTGAGCCAAATAATGATCTCAGCTCCTTAATATGCGTCATATAATCAGATTGCACTGATCCTAAATCCAATAATCTCGTCTCACCCAGTGTGAACGGTCAGGCAATAATCCATCCCAGACAAGGTCAAAAGTCCCATATGATCCCCCAATGTGCCAATAGGCTACCAATTAGGATGTGATACAGAAGGAAAATGAACTATGAAAAAGAAGTTCAACTACCCCGCTCACGAATCATACATGCGACGCGGGCAACATACTGAACAGGCACCCCGCTCGCGAATCATACATGCGACGCGGGATCACAACTAATACGAGCTTTCCTCAGAAGACAGGATACGAAGCACATAAAACGAGTATGGGGAACTGTGTGGAGAATCACACTGTTGCGGTGTGCAACCCGATCCAAATAACATACCCATGGCGGCGTGCCACCCGATCTACATATAGAACTCACATAAGGAGATGTACGTCTAGCTAAATTGCTCATTACAACAAAATACCGAAGATCGGTCATAAACACACTAAGTGTATAATACCATTCCCTGGGGAGACATATAACGTTATAATCCACAAAATCGTGCACACTGAGGTGCGATACAAGATCTGAATCTCAAGAGCCATTCGGCTCATATAACATCATCGCCACACAGAGCCTCAACATGTAAAAATTTACCAAGCCATCTCATAACTTATACGGCGCAACACAACGTTACCTGGAATAGCTGATGACAAAATAACACCCCACCTGTCCCTCCATAAGGAATGCTCGCTAAAACGTACACAACTGGCCTAATATAAAGCCTTATTCACATAAAAATCAATCCACCGATCTCAAGCCAATTTTTTGAGTGCACCAACTTGGCTAATAACCTTTAAAAGGTCCATAGTAACTCCCTTTTCCTCATAACACATAAGAATAATCATCATAACCGGAGCAACCTCTTCAGTTCATAACCCAATAAACAAAGTGCCCTCCAGGCATAATATCTCAAATTTAGTGACATTACCACAAACCTCATGCTTGGTTTAAATCTTTAATCAATCGAGTGACTACATGTCACACTCATGCAATCTTCTCGTGGGACACGCTCCCACAATCTCCTGAAATATACAACGGGTCCGCACACCTGAACCACCGGCCGCACTAACACCGAAAAATGATCAAGAATCCTTACCAGGATGCAAAGCCTTTTTCACAAACATCGATCTCAGGTGACGCTGAAGACAATACCAATCTACTTTAATCATTCAACCCTTTCCTTGCTCATCCCAGCCCATGACATCCTTGTCAACACCGAACCACAACCTTGATCCTCACTTCGTATTTCCATGCTACTCACTGCACCCAACGTGCCAACATACGATAGAGCACGATTTTCATCGTAACTCCAAAATCATTGATATTTTAACACTTCATCACATAAGAAATTTTCACTTAACTCACTTCAAGAGAATCATAGCAACACATATGTAACTTCCCATAACCGTAGGATATGCAAATCTCTAAGTAGTGGTCCAAGCCACCATAGCCATTTTGGAATCTGCTTCCACTTAACAAGCCATAATAGAAGAATGCTTCTGAATAACATCAATTACGATGGCCGACAAGCCTCACCCAAACCGCCACAAATCGTACACATAGCTTGATCACACGGAATGAACTGATCACTAGCCCCAATATGTCAATTCAACTAAAGCTAATAAATCTACCTTCTTCCAATTTATCCTTGCTTTCCTTAGAAATAATACTAACTCCATTCAATACATAACATACTCCATCTACACTCACCCGAGTGACCTTGAATCACGAGACCATGCTGTCTCAAATCTCACAAACCATTTCATGCCTCCCAATTGCTACATCACAAGCCAACCATCACGGGACATTCTGTGTCTCTTCTCATAAGCTGCTTTCCAAGCTTGATTCTTAGTCGTACCTATCGTCTCGAAATCGTTATGCATCATATCTTAACTTCTCAATTCACTAGGACCATTATTGAGAGCCACCCGCTCCGACTGGGTCCCAAACATAATCCACTCCATAAAGCTTATAACATACGAATACTTTCTCGGTGAAGCACCCGACGAAATTACTTCCTATGAAACCTGTATCTATACAAGGCATAAATCCTGAACCTTTCTCCAAGTCCGAACATGATCCAATAAGGCCAACCATAGCATGCCTCCAACAATTTTCTCGCTCAAATTACCACTCATGGTCTTTTCCGAAAGCCGAAACAACCCATCGATATGTAGATAAACGAAAATCTCACAAGTAGTTAGCCAAGCAACCCAATCTTAGGCGGTGGAACTCTCCCACTTTGCTTGAAGCCATTATTTCACAACTCTAGAATTCACCGGGATTCCTTATCTCTTATCGACATAACCGGGCGCAATCAACCGCCAAAATTCTCGGAATTATTTTGTAAAAACCCCTTCTTATATTCTGACTCATCAAGCATATTTGCACCACCGATTTCTTTGCTATATAACCAATAGAATTATTCACCGAAGCCTCGCCAACCGCCCGACTTCTAACCTTCTCACTTGGGTAACCCACCTATAGAAGGCTCTCCCCGGCATCTTCCCACACTGCTGCACAGGGTATAATTACTACGACATCAATGGCCCTCCCTGAGTCTGAGCTCACTCTCCAGCTGCACAAGTCCATTCACCCCTCGTGGACATCTATTAAATGTGCGGCAACACCTTTCCAATTCTGAGTTATGCTATGTCCTTCTTCATTCCAAGCAGCTCCTTCCCGTTATACCAAATCTCCTGCCACATAATCGCCCATACTTCAATTTACATCCACAGACTTCAATGACCAGTCGTTAAAACCCCATATCATTCCAAACTCTCCTTTGGCGCGTAGTAATCCTACTACCAAGCCCATATGCAACATCCGCCACTCTCCCACTTTGGGCAACTCGCTTCTTTAATCAACCAATCGACCTGCGCTTCTTATACCTGGCCCTTTAGAAGTTCAAAACTCTACCTGACACTTCCCACATGTTTTCTCATCTTTTGTTGCTTAGTTGTTGCCTTAATATAATGTATCTCCCTGGAACTTGAGTCCATAATCTGATACTAACTTTAAACTTTTTCGAGGGTCACCTTTCTCAAATCGTCAACATTTGAAATACTGAATGAATCCTAAACCACTGCATCCTGCGATGCCTGATGGTTGAATCTCTGCTACTATTTCACAATATCCTGCCATAAAGGTGAATTGTTGCAGATTATAACATCGACAAACTTGGTACGTTCTATTAGGACCACGATACCCTCTAATAAAAGAAGGCTCCACCACGCTTGCAAATACCAAACCTCATTACTTCCACCAGCCCACATCTGAACATTCTTAGTCGTACTGCCTTTCCCCTTCCAGGAATAAAATACTAAATCCCTTGATTACACGCTGAGTAAACCTCCCTTCAATTTACTCATTGCCCCGATATGTGGGCAAACATCCTACCATCACAACAACACTACGGAATAACTGTTCATAAGCATCATGGCTACCTGTGCCTAGCCTCAAGGCCCTTAGAAGTTATGTTACTGAACTGAAACAATAGAATACCCCCTTCATAATGCGACTATAATAGTCCAATAAACTATACCAGGAGAATCATCCCGCACC
Organism: Nicotiana glauca; assembly: GCA_026770625.1. Lineage (NCBI taxonomy): Eukaryota > Viridiplantae > Streptophyta > Magnoliopsida > Solanales > Solanaceae > Nicotiana > Nicotiana glauca. The sequence goes on along the minus strand of MU701633.1, from coordinate 244,963 downwards.
GCATTTGTAGTGCCATTACAATCCTTCAATTTTCGATTTATAACAAGCGCTCGTGTAAGATTGAGTAGGAAGAAATCAAAGGCATAAGCCTCAAAGGAATTGAACCGCATGATAAGGAACTCAATAAGGGAAGTACTCCTAACAGCCCTGTAGCCTCCCGAGGATAAGTGCAGACGTCTCCGTACCGATCCACGAGGCTCAACAAAACTTGCTCATGACTCGTGAGACCGACGGAAACCTAGTGCTCTGATGCCATGTTGTCACGACCCAAAATCCACTAAGGGTTGTGATGGCGCCGGATACCTCTATCAGGCAAGCCAACTAAATTATCAATTAAATTCTCTTTTAATACCTTCAAAAAATCTAGGATTTTACCTTCCATTTTTCATAGTTAAAATTATATCTACTTCAATTCAAATTAAGTAAAAACTAGTAGTACACATCTTTTGAAAACCATCCCAGAACCCGGTGTCACAAGGGCATAAGCATCTATTGATAAGGAAAATAAAATACAACATCTGTCCGAAATACAGTGGACAGGGAATGAATACAAAATGCTAAGAGGAACTACACTAGCTGCGGGTCGCCTCGAACAATGCAGCTCACCTAGTCCCAAAATCATCCACGCTGCTACGCCCAGTAGGCTGCTAGAGATACATATACCTGTGCAACAAAAATGCACAGAAGTGTAGTATGAGTACATAAACAACGTGTACTCAATGAGTATCCCGCCTAATCTTGAAGAAGTAGAGACGAGATGGTCAACTTTGACACTTACTAATGGTCCGAAAATAATGTACTAAAATGTGAGGAAATCATGGATTTATGTAGCATGCTCTAGTTCACAAAGCTGTAAAACAGGTAAACACCTTTAACAATTAACAAAGGATTTTCAGGATTTCTTTTCATTTATCTTCAGCAATTTATGTTAGGCCAAAAAGGCAATATCAACATCAAGTTTTTCCAGTAAGCAATATAAACATGCGCATATCATGTCGAGGCGACGGCCCGATCCAACAGAAATATAAAATGTGCACTGCCGAGGGTCGTACGGCCCTAACCAATAGATACATCTATTTCCCCCGCTCGTGAATCATCCATGCGACGTGGTCAACATAAAGTAAACAAATACCCTGCTCGCGAATCATCCATGCGACGTAGTCAACATAAGGTAAACAAATACCCTGCTCGCGAATCATCCATGCGACGCAGGTACACACAGGAATACATGCTCAAACAGTCAATTCAGAATTATCGGGGAACATTTTATCAAATAAAAACCAAATCCTCTTTTAACAATTTAAGTAAATAAAGTTTAATCCTTTTTGAAATTCATTTACTAGTTCAATTTGATTTTAACAATTCGAATGTCATTAAGATTGCAAATATCCCAAGTATAGCATGCTTTTGGGTTCTAGACTACCCGGACAATAGCATAATAGTAGCTACGCATGGACTCTCATCACCTCGTGCGTACGTAGCCCCCACAAATAGGAGCACATAACCAATTAACTCATCTAAGGGGAGAATTCCCTCTCGCAAGGTTACAAATGAGACTCACCTCGCTCTGAAGATACATAACTGGCATTCCACTCCCTTTCGAAGACTCGAATCATTGCACAGTGCTCCAAAACTAGCCAATAATTATGTAAATCCATTAATATATGCTAAGGTACTCATTATAATTTAATTTATAACAATTCCTAACCCCGATTGGAAAGTTGACAAAAATGCCCTTGGGCCTACGTGCCCGGAATAATTTCTCGGAGATAAAGTTTACCCATGAACACGTGAACTCAAATATATGATTTTTTTCTGAATTCCATACTCAAAATCGTGGTCAAAATTCAAGAACACTAATTTTCTAGGTCTTCCTTTAACCCTCAATTTTCTACCCATTTACGTGCTAAAATCTATACATAATCAATGTATTTAACTCATAATAGGTGGGGATAACTTACCTTATTATTAATGACCAAAATCCTCTCTTGAAGCTCCCCAAAAATCGCCCCAAGCCATGAAAAATGAGAGAAATGAACTCAAATCACGATTTAAAACAACCTTGCTGCCTCTAGGTATTCCTCTTTTGCGGCTTTGAGCAAGAGGGCTGGACCGCTTCTGCAGTCTGGGGGCCGTTTAAGCGGAACAACTTCTGCGGTCCCTGGGCCGCTTATGTGCTTTTCTTGGGCCTGGCCCCTTTTCCGCTTCTGCGAGTTTTCGACCGCATCTGCGGTCCAAGAACCGCAGATGCGGTTATGACACAAGCAGCATCCTTTAGCCTTTTCTTCAACTTCCAAATTGATCTGTTAACCATCCGAAATCCACCTGAGGCCCCCGGGACCAAAACAATCATACCAAACAGTCCCATAACACATTACGGACTTGCTCGAGGCCTCAAATCGCATCAAACAACGCTAAAATCATCATTCGACCTCTAATCCAAGCTTTATGAACCTTGAAATTTCAAACTTATATTTCCAACGTTTAAAGCTATCAAATTACGTCCGATTGACCTCCAATTTCGCACACAAGTCATATTTGACATTACGGACCAACTCCAACTTCCGGAATCGGATTCCGGCCCCGATATCAAAAAGTCCACTTCCGGTCAAACTTCTCAAAAACCTTCAAATTTCTATCTTTAGCCAAATGACTTCAAAATGACCCAAGGGCCTCCGAATTCACTTCCGATCATGCTCCCAACTCCAGAATCACCATACGGAGCTACTCCGAGTCTCGGAATTCCAAACGAACATCGATAACACGGAATTGAACTTCAAACCAAACTTAAGAAATTTTTTCCAAAATGCTAACTTCCACAATAAGCGCCAAAATGCTCTCGGGTCATCCAAAACGCGATCTGGGCATACGCCCAAGTCCAAAATCATCATACGAACCTGCTGGAACATTCAGATCCCGATTCTGAGGTCGTTTACTCAAAATTCTAATCCTAGTTGGTTCCTTCAACTTTAAGCTTCTGAAATGAGAATTCTCTTTCCAAATCAACTCTGAATTCCCGAAATTCAATTCCAACCACGCGTACAAGTCAATATGCCAGAAATGAAGCTACTCACGGCCTTAGACCGCTGAACAATGCGCTAGAGCTCAAAACGACCGATCGGGTCGTTACATTCTCTCCCACTTAAACATACGTTCGTCCTCGAATGGGCTGAGAACCATACTAAATTAGTCTGAAATCACTGTTTAGCACCTCGTGCACCTTCTCGTGCTACCACAACTTAGCTGAGCACATTAGCTCGATAAATTCTGATGATATTCCCTTTTATTCAAGAAATTAAGACTTAGAGCCCGATTCCAACATCTGGAATTCTATACCAGGCATGTTTCCAACATACAATCGCCATATCAATCACTACACGTAGTACTCAAACATTTTTTGATCAACTTAGCCAAAATTCAACGAATCAGATGCTCCCGTTGCACCTCATGACACACGCACCCGATTCCAACATCTGGAATTCTATACCAGGCATGTTTCCAACATACGATCTCCATATCAATCACTACACGTAGTACTCAAACATTTTTTGATCAACTTAGCCAAAATTCAACGAATCAGATGCTCCCGTTGCACCTCATGACACACGCAAGTCTTAATCTGGCTCTTACAATACTGCCACAATGGATGAGATGTGCCGAAATTCATAATTAACTGCCGACCCAACCAATCATTGAGTCATACTTTCTGACAAGGAACATTACCACATTCTGAGCCAAATAATGATCTCAGCTCCTTAATATATGTCATATAATCAGATTGCACTGATCCTAAATCCAATAATCTCATCTCACCCAGTATGAACGGCTCAGGCAATAAGCCATCCCAGACATGATCAAAAGTCCCATATGATGCCACAATGTGCCAATAGGCTACCAATTAGGATACAATACAGAAGGAAAATGAACTCTGAAAATGAAGTTCAATTACCCCGCTCGCGAATCATACATGCGACGCGGGCAACATACTGAACAGGCACCCCGCTCGCGAATCATACATGCGACGCGGGATAACAGCTAATACGAGCTTTCCTCATAAGACAGGATAAGAAACACATAAAATAGGTATAGGGAACTGTGTGGAGCATCACACTGTTGCGGCATGCAACCCGATCCAAATAACATACACATGGCGGCGTGCCACCCGATCTACATATAGAACTCACATAAGGAGATGTATGTCGAGCTAAATTGCTCATTACAACAAAATACCGAAGATCGGTCATAAACACACTAAGTGTATAATACCATTCCCTAGGGAGACATATAACGCTATAATCCACAAAATCGTGCACACTGAGGTGCGATACAAGATCTGAATCTCAAGAGCCATTCTGCTCATATAACATCATCGCCACGCGGAGCCTCAACACGTAAAAATTTACCAAGCCTTCGCATAACTCATACGGCGCAATACATCGTTACCTGGAATAGCTGATAAAAAAATAACACCCCGACTGTCCCTCCATAAGGAACACTCGCTGAAACGTACACAACTGGCCTGATATAAAGCCCTGTTCACATATAAATCAATCCACCGATCTCAAGCCGATTTCTGAGTGCACCAACTTGACTAATAACCTTTCAAAGGTCCATAGTAACTCCCTTTCCTCATAACACATAAGAATAACCATCATAACCGGAGCAACATCCTCAGTTCATAACCCAAAAAACAAAGTGCCCTCCAGGCTTAAATTCTCAACTTTAGTGACATTACAACAAACCTCATACTTGGTTTAAATCTTTAATCAATCGAGTGACTACATGTCACGCTCATGCAATCTTCCAGTGAGACACGCTCCCACAATCTCCCGAAATATACAACGGCTCCGCACACTTAAACCACCGGCCGCACTATATGAAAAGCCTTTTTCACAAACATCGATCTCAGGTGACCCTGAAGACAATACCAATTTACTTTAATCATTCAACCCTTTCCTTGCTCATCCCATCCCGTGACATCCTTGTCAATACCGAACTGCAACCTTGATCCTCACTCCGTATTTCCATGCTACTCACTGCACCCAACGTGCCAACATACGATAGAGCATGATTTTCATCGTAACTCCAAAATCATTGATATTTTAACACTTCATCACATAAGAACTTTTCACTTAACTCACTTCAGGAGAATCATAGCAACACACAGGTAACTTCCCATAACCGTATGATATGCAAATCTCTAAGTAGTGGTCGAAGCCACCATAGCCATTTTGGAATCTGCTTCCACTTAACAAGCCATAATAGAAGACTGCTTCTGAATAACATCAATTATGATGCCCAACAAGCCTCACCCATACCGCCAAAAATCATACACATAGCTTGATCACGCGGAATGAACTGATCACTAGCCCCAATATGTCAATTCAACTATGGCTAATCAATCTACCTTCTTCCAATTTATCCTTGCTTGCCTTAGAAATAATACTAACTCCATTCAACACATAACATACTCCATCTACACTCACCCCGAGTGACCTTGAATCACGAGACCATGCTGTCTCAAATCTCACGAACCATTTCATACCTCTCAATTTCTACATCACAAGCCAACCATCACGGGACATTCTATGTCTCTTCTCATAAGCTGCTTTCCAAGCTTGATTCTTAGTCGTACCTATCGACTCGAAATCGTTAGGCATCATATCTTAACTTCTAAATTCACTAAGACCATTACTGAGAGCCAGCCGCTCCGACTGGGTCTCGAACATAATCCACTCCATAAAGCTTATAACACACGAATACTTTCTCGGCGAAGCACCCGGCGAAATTACTTCCTCTGAAACCTATATCTATACAAGGCATAAATCCTGAACCTTTCTCCAAGTCCGAACAAGAGCCAATAAGGCCAACCATAGCATGCCTCGAACAATTCTCTCTCTCAAATTACCACTCATGGTATTTTCCCAAAGCCGAAATAACCCATCAATATGCAGATAAATGGAAATCTCGCAAATAGTTAACCATGCAACCCAATCTTAGGCGGTGGAACTCTCCCACTTCGCTTGAAGCCATTATTTCACAACTCTAGAATTCACCGAGATTCCTTATCTCTTATCGACATAATCGGGCGCAATCAACCACCAAAATTCTCGGAATCATTTTGTAAAACCCCTTTCTTATATTCTGACCCATCAAGCATATTTGCACCACCAATTTCTTTGCTATATAACCAATAGAATTATTCGCAGAAGCCTCGCCAACCGCCCGACTACTAACCTTCTCACTTGGGTAACCCGCCTATAGAAGGCTCTCCCCGGCATCTTCCCACACTGCTGCACAGGGTATAATTACTACGACATCAATGGCCCTCCCTGAGTCTGAGCTCACTCTCCAGCTGCACAAGTCCATTCACCCCTCGTGGATATCTATTAAATGTGCGGCAACACCTTTCCTATTCTGAGTTATGCTGCGTCCTTCTTCATTCCAAGTTGCTCCTTCCCGTTATACCAAATATCCTGCCGCATAATGGCCCATACTTTAGTTTACATCCGCAGACTTCAAGGACCAGTCGTTAAAACCCCAGATCATTCCAAACTCTCCTTTGGCGCGTAGTCATCCTACTACCAAGCCCATATGCGACATCCGCCAGTATCCCACTTTGGGCAACTCGCTTCTTTAATCAACTAATCGACTTGCGCTTCTTATACATGGCCCTTTAGAAGTTCAAAACTCCGCCTGACACTTCCCATATGTTTTATCATCTTTTGCTGCTTAGTTGTTGCCTTAATAAAATGTATCTCCCTGGAACTTGAGTACATAATCAGTTACTAACTTTAAACTTTTTCGAGGGTCACCTTTCTCGAATCATCAACATTTGAAATACTGAATCAATCCTAAACCATTGCATCTTGCGATGCCTGATGGTTGAATCTCTACTACTATTTCTTAATATCCTATGATAAAAGCGAATTGTAGAACATTATAATATCGACAAACTTGGTACGTTCCATTAGGACTAAGACACCCTCTCATAAAAGAAAGCTCCACCACGCTTGCAAATACCAAGCCTCATTACTTCCACCAGCCCACATCTGAACATTCTTAGTCCTACTGCCTTTCCCCTGCCGGGAATAAAATACTGAATCCTTTGATTACACATTGAGTAAACCTCCCTTCAATTTACTCACTGCCCCGACATGTGGGCAAACATCCTACCATCACAACAACACTGCGGAATAATTATTCATAAGCATCATGGCAACCTGTGCCTAGCCTCAAGGCCCTTAGAAGTTCTGTTACTGAACTGAAATAATAGAATACCCCCCTCCATAATGCGACTATAATAATCCAATCAACTACACCGGGAGAATCATCTCGCACCGCATTTGTAGTGCCATTACAATCCTTCAATTTTCAATTTATAACAAGCGCTCGTGTAAGATTGAGTAGGAAGAAATCAAAGGCATAAGCCTCAAGGAATTGAACCGCACGATAAGGAACTAAATAAGGGAAGTACTCCTAACAGCCCTGTAGCCTCCCGAGGATAAGTACAGACGTATCCGTACCGATCCGCGAGACTTTACTAGACTTGCTCATGACTCGTGAGACCAACGGGAACCTAGTGCTCTGATACCATATTGTCACGACCCAAAATCCACTAACGGTCGTGGTGGCACCGGACACCTCTGTCGGGCAAGCCAACTAAATTATCAATTAAATTCTCTTTTAATACCTTCAAAAAAACTAGGATTTTACCTTCCATTTTTCATAATTAAAACAATCTCTACTTCAATTCAAATTAAGTAATAACTACTAGTACACATCTTTTGATAACCATCCCAGAACCCGGTGTCACAAGGGCATGAGCATCTATTGATAAGGAAAATAAAATACAACATCTGTGCGAAATACAGTGGAGAGGGAATGAATAAAAAATGCTAAGGGGAACTACACTAGTTGCGGGTCGCCTCGAACAATGCAGCTCACCTAGTCCCAAAATCATCCCCGCTGCTACGCCCAGTAGGCTGCTAGAGATACATATACCTGTGCAACAAAAATGCATAGAAGTGTAGTATGAGTACGTAAACAACGTGTACTCAATGAGTATCCCGCCTTATCTCAATGAAGTGCAGACGAGATGGTCAACTTTGACACTTACTAATGGTCCGAAAATAATATACTAAAATGGGAGGAAATCATGGATTTATGTAGCATGCTCTAGTTCACAAAGCTGTAAACAGGTAAACACCTTTAATAATTAACAAAGGATTTTCAGGATTTCTTTTCATTTATCTTCAGCAATTTATGTCAGGCCAAAAAGGCAATATCAACATCAAGTTTTTCCAGTAAGCAATATAAACATGCGCATATCATGTCGAGGCGACGGCCCGATCCAACAGAAATATAAACTGTGCACTGCCGAGGGTCGTACGGCTCGAACGAATAGATACGTCTATTTTCCCCACTCGTCAATCATCCATGCGACGCGGTCAACATAAAGTAAACAAATACCCTGCTCGCGAATCATCCATGCGACGCAGTTAACATAAGGTAAACAAATACCCTGCTCGCAAATCATCCATGCGACGCAGGTACACACAGGAACACATGCTCAAACAGTCAATTCAGAATTATCGGGGAACATTTTATCAAATAAAAACCAAATCCTCTTTTAACAATTTAAGAAAATGAAGTTTAATCCTTTTTGAAATTCATTTACTAGTTCAATTTGATTTTAACAATTCGAATGTCATTAAGATTGCAAATATCCCAAGTATAGCATGCTTTTGGGTCCTAGACTACCCGGACTAATAGTAGCTACGCACGGACTCTCATAACCTCGTGCATACGTAGCCCCCACAAATAGGAGCACATAACTAATTAACTCACCTAAGGGGACAATTCCCTCTCACAAGGTTAGAAAGCAGACTCACCTTGCTCCGAAGATCCATAACTGGCATTCCACGCCTTCCGAAGACTCGAATCATTGCATAATGCTGCAAAACTAGCCAATAATTATGTAAATCCATTAATATATGCTAAGGTACTCATCATAATCTAATTTATAACAATTCCTAACCCCGATTAGAAAGTTGACAAAAATCCCCTTGGGCCCACGTGCCCGAAATTCGAAATTTCTCGGAGATAAAGTTTACCCATGAACTCACGAACTAAAATATATAATTTTTTCTTAATTCCATACTTAAAATCGTGGTCAAAATTCAAGAACACTAATTTTCTAGGTCTTCCTCTAACCCTCAATTTTTTACCCATTTACATGCTAAAATATATACATAATCAATGTATTTAACTCATAATAGGTGGGGAAAACTTACCTTATTATTGATGACGAAAATCCTCTCTTGAAGCTCCCAAAAATCGTCCCAAGCCATGCAAAATGAGAGAAATGAACTCAAATCACGATTTAAAACAACCTTGCTGCCTCCAGGTATTCTGCTTCTGCAGTGCATTTTCCGCTTCTGCGGCTTTGGGCAAGTGGGCTGGACCACTTCTGCGGTCGAGAGGCCGTTTAAGCGGAACCGCTTCTGCGGTCCCTGGGCCGCTTCTGCGCTTTACTTGGGCCTGGCCCCTTTTCCGCTTCTGCAAGTTTTTGACTGCATGTGCGGTCCCGCTTCTGCGGTCCCGCTTCTGCGGTCCAAGAACCGCAGATGCGGTTATGACAGAAGCAGCATCCTTCAGCCTTTTCTTCAACTTCCAAATTGATCCGTTAACCATCCGGAATCTACCCGAGGCCCCCGGGACCCAAACCAATCATACCAAACAGTCCCATAACACATTACGGACTTGCTCGAGGCCTCAAATCGCATCAAATACCGCTTAAATCATCATTCGACCTCCAATCCAAGCTTTACGAACCTTGAAATTTCCATCTTCTATTTCCAACATTTAAACCTATCAAATTACGTCCGATTGACCTCCAATTTTGCCCACAAGTCATATTTGACATTACGGACCTACTCCAACTTCCGAAATCAGATTCCGACCCTGATATGAAAAAGTCCACTTTCGGTCAAACTTCTCAAAAACCTTCAAATTTCTATCTTTAGCCAAATGGCTTCAAAATGACCCATGGGCCTCCGAATTCACTTCCGATCACGCTCCCAACTCCAGAATGACCATACGGAGCTACTCTTAGTCTCGGAATTCCAAACGGACATCGATAACGCTAAAATGAACTTCAAGCCAAACTTAAGAAATTTCTTCCAAAATGCTAACTTCCACAATAGGCACCAAAACGCTCTCGGGTTATCCAAAACCCGATCCGGGCATACGCCCTAGTTCAAAATCATCATACAAACCTGTTGGAACCTTCAGATCCCGATTCTGAGGTCGTTTACTCAAAATTCCAATCCTAGTTGGTTCCTTCAACTTTAAGCTTCTGAAATGAGAATTCTCTTTCCAAATCAACTCTGAGTTCCCGAAATTCAATTCCAATCACGCGTACAAGTCAATATACCAGAAATGAAGCTGCTCATGGCCTCAGACCGCTGAACGACGCACTAGATCTCAAAACGACCGGTCGGGTCGTTTCAGATTATTTTTCCAAATGGGTCGAGGCTCAAGCATCCGAAAAGGCCGGGGATAAAAAAGTCATTGGCTTCATCTGGGATCACACAATATGTCGATTTGGGATACCGGTTGAGGTCATTTGTGATAATGGAAAATAATTCATCGGCAAAAAGGTAAGTAAATTTTTCGAAGACAAGATCAAGAAGATACTATCAACATCTTATCACCCTAGTGGGAATGGGTAGGCAGAATCAACAAACACCAACCATACTTCAAAATCTGAAAAAGAGGTTGACCGATGCGAAAGGCAAATGGAAGGAGATCCTGCCTGAAGTTCTATGGGGATACCGTACGACCTCAAAATCTAGCACTAGGTCCACCCTATTTTCATTGGTCTACAGAGCCGAAGCATTAATACCAGTCAAGGTGGGAGAACCAAGCCTCAGGTTCCATTACGCAACATAAGATCCAAACGGTGAGGCCATGATCACGAGCCTTGAACTATTTGATGAAGGCGGGAGGACGTCCAAAAATGGCAAATAGAAAGGTATTACAACCGAAGAGCCAGCCTCAGACACTTTCAAGTCGGGGACTTGGTGCTGAGGAAAGTGACATTACACACTACAAACCTGAACAATGGGAAGATGTACAAAATTGGGAAGGCAAAGGCTCATATTAACTCGAAGTAGGAAATGAAGTACTATTACCAAACAACTGAAACGTGGCATACTTAAAAGCGGTACTACTGATAAGGTACTAAATTAATTACTCTTAATCATTTTATAAGTCGGACAAACACTTGCATATCAACGGCCAAGAGACATGACTATTAGGTTTGAAAGCACGCGTTGAACTTTTTTTTCCTTGAACCGGTTTTGTCCCAAAATGACTTTTTCGGCAAGGTTTTTAATGAGGTCACAGTAAAATATGCTAACTTAGATTTGAAAACCGGTTTCCAACTAGATTCAATGATCGTTCACTTCGTATAGACAGTATCCGAACCCTCATGAGTTCGACCTTGAGTACTGGGGTCCATTGCCCTCGGATAAGGTTTTTAGCAATGAAAAAAAAAGGAAACTTTGTATGCTAAAAGCTAAGGCTTGGTGTTTAGGATTCGTTGTAAGGTCCAAACGGTCGTATGAATCATGCTCACATAGTCCACTCTAGCCATGACACAAGTCTTTATGCGCTTTCGATCATGTACCTTGCAAACCGAGAAATGAAAGAATGTTCCGCTTTGATATTATGCACTTTTTACTTCTTCGACTTTGGACTTTAAAGCTCACAGGCTACCCCTACTCGGGCACTATCGAGCCTAAGGGCTACACCTACTCGGGGACTATCGTCCGAACAAAAATTCGGATGGCCCGGGATACAAAATCCCGGAGGCACCAAACCTATTAGGCGGTTCCCAAATACAAAAGTCTACGGCCATCCTAAAAATGGCTCGGAGACGTCTGAAGATTGTAATCATAAAGTAAGGCCTTTACAAACACTCGAAGCCAGCTAAAAGGTTACCCTCGGCAACAATATCATCAAAAAACACTTAAGCATCTTAGAAACTTCTAGTCGCACTAAGGTTTCGAAGCCATGAGCAAATAAAGTTGCATCGAAGTCGGGCTCTGTTTGGACCTCTAAAATATAAATGCCCCATAACTACATTTGATTCTATGCTAAGGCATCAAAAACATTACATGAATTGAAATTTCAGAAAGATGTTGGAAAAGTTAAAGACGCGATGTTGCCAGAAAGGAAAATTTTCATATATATATATATATATATATATATATATATATATATATATATATATATATATATATATATATTGAAATATATTTACAAAGGCCCAATAAAAATGGACTAAAAACAAAAACATTTACATAAGGAAAAACAAAAACTAAGAAAGTACTAAGACATCTACGCTTGGTCTTCATGGGGGCTCGACTGGTCGCCAGAACTATCGGAGCCCGCAGATCCCTCAGAGTCTTTGGCACCCCCAGGATCGTAGAGATCCTTTGCCTCGGCCTCGAGCTTCTTAGCTTCCTCGATCTCGATCGATAGGTCAAAGCCTCAGGCGTGGATCTCTTCGAGGGTCTCTCTGCTGGACCGTTGCTTCACGTACTCAACCTTTGCCTTCAGGTGGGTCTCGGATACCTCCATATCGGTCTTGTACTAGGCTACTATTCCTTCGAAATCAGCAAAGGTTATGTCAAATTCGGACTTCGATGACTTATATTCCCTTCTGAGGGCATCCCGTTTTACGAAGGACGAGCTTAGTTGTGCTTGAAGATCAACATTCAGTTGAGACCACTTATCAGCTCTGTCCTTTGTCACGTAGAGTTGGTTCTCGATCAATGCAATATCTGCCTTTGAAGTTTCCTTCTCTGAAACTAGCTAGTCCATCCTGCCCTTCTACCATTCGACCATGTCCTGAACCTCATTCATCTCGGCTCGGAGCTAGTTGATCAAGTGAAAATTCTGTTTGACCTGCGAAGTTGTATTGTTAGCCATCAGTACTAGCTCCTTATTTTTAGTATCAAAGACCTTTACGTTTTCAACCAGGACGACATGTTCTCGCTTCATGATCGAGGCCACCTTCTGATCTTTATCCAGCTCGTCCTGGAGATCTTTAAGCACTCGTCCCATTGCTCACTAGGAAGCATGTATATGTCCTTCTTCTAAACCTGCTCTTTGAGATTGAACTCGAGTTGGCTGATTTCCAAGTGGTACCGGTGGAAGCTCTCATGGTGAAGCACTGAGGCCTATAAATCAATGAAAGTAGTGACAGACATCAAAACATAAGCAGAATTCAAAAATAAGTGTAATGTATTGGTGTCTTACACAGTTCAACGTGTCTTGAACCTCATTTAAAAGACTGGACGTGCCGAACTCGTTCATCTTTGCTTGGTCCTCCTCGGTCACCAGGCATCAGAGGTAGCTAGCTACGCCCACCGGAGTGGATAGGGCCAGATCATCCTCCAAGACTATAAGAACGATTGTTCTCTTGTGATCAGAGTCCATGCTCGGTGCGGGAAATCGCTTCACCAGTTTTAGGCTCAAACTCAACCCACCATCTGCCGAGGGCACGTCTTTCTTTGGGATCTCCAAGTGGCCCAGTGTATAAAAGTACTTCAATGTAGACATGTCCATGCCATTGGAAAAAAGAGTTGAGGGGGTCATCTGAACCTTGCACTCCCTCACTAAATTTTTCTTTGCGTGCTTGGGCCTCATCGAGCATGGACTCAGTATAGAAGGTTGACTCTATGATGACAATGACACTGGTCGTCTCCTTAGGAATGAGAGCGGCTTCCTGGGAGGCCTCCTCTCCCCCTCAGGTCCCCCAGCCTAAAGGGGATTAACCTTGTGGCCCCCTTTCTCGGTCGTCGCCTGCTCCCCAGTGGGGGTTGATCCAAGGGCAACGATGATGTCATCTTCTTCGTGCTTATCCATGAGCAGGTAGAGATAGCCAGGGTCCAGTGCCTTGGACTTGGTATTCTTCTTTGTCTTTCGATGCTGGGTGGCCGCCCACTTTTTCCTCTTCCCCTCGGGGTCCGGGGAACCCGAGGACTTTCTCTTTTTATTCTTCTCCTCCTTCGTGGCACCCCCGAGCTGTCCCGAGACGGAGGTCTTAGCAGGCAAAGAATGGTCCTTGTCCTCATCAAGCAACCTAAGTTCACTGGTCTTAGGCAGACCTGCAAGAAAAAAGGAAAAGTTAGAACTCGTAAGTTAAAAGCGTGATGGTAACAATGTTAGGAAAGAAGCTCACCATGACAATGAACCTCTCATCTGTACTTTGAAAGATTGCACCATGTTCGCTCGGAGTAAGGCATCAGCCTACAAATCCCCTCGATCCACTCCTTGAACCAAGGAATTACATTCGAAACTTAGGCAATGGCTACACGACCTCAAACACAAGAAACGAGATAAAGAAATAAAAGGGAAGAATACCCAAGAAAGATAATACTTACAGGATGCGTTCCACTCATCGGGGAATGGCAGAAACTCGGGAGGAATCAGGTCTTTAATTTTCACCCGAACGAACTGCCCCTACTATCCTCAGTCTCGGTCCTTATCGACACTCGAGAAAGGATACTTTCCTGCTCAGTAGACAAGCTTGATCAGTCCCCCTTGGAAGATACGGGGACTGTATAAACGGAGTAGGTGGTCGAGGTTAAACCTGCGAGACTTGGTGTTATTTATGAAGTGGAGCAATAGGATCACTGATAGCTTAAGAGTACTTTGGGCATAAGTACTTTACTTTATGTTTTGATGATCTAACAAACTTATCATCCATAACCAGATAAGGAACCTGTTACACATTTACAAGACCTTAAGATCACAAAGTTCCAGGTTGGGATCCAGCGTGGGATATAACTCAACTCTTCAGAGTGGAAGGAACAACTGAGGGAATAGGTCCTTACCAATTACCGAGGAGATTGTATGAAGTCAACTCTCCAGCTGGAAAGTTCCTGCTTGCACACGCTACTGTACATGAACAATGCAGAAGTCAACTTTCTGTGTAAGACATTTTACCTACCTTACTTACATCATTGTAAGTGATGCCACACATGTATAAATACAATTAAGGAAGGTAAAACAACTTACTTCATGAGAGAACAAGATAAGAAATCTGATACAATTAAGTTCGCTTGCATTCTGAATAACTAGTCATATATCTGGTTCAATTCTTAATGAAATCAGATAAGGAAACAGCAGAGGGATCATATAGGGATCAGTTTCCCTCGTCATTGTACAGTCAACTCTACAGCTGTAAAAGATGCTACACTGTACCGTCTGGCAAACTGTTGCACTGTATCGTCTGGCAACAGTACAATTGTAGCTTGCTAAGGCCAAACTAAAGGGCACTTTATTGCATCATCCTTGATGATATCACACACACATATTATCAATATGAGGCAAGGGATTTCATCCATCCAACACTTGCAAAATTAAAAGAAAATATTCTCTCAAGTTCTAGCCACAAGCTCTCTCAAGAACAAAGCTGCTGCAACCTCAAAGACCAGATCCAAGATTGAATATATCTTAAGTCCTTAGGTTTGTTCAGTCTTTGTTATTTGTTCTTCATATGTAACTCTTACTCAGCTTAGTTAGAATCATTGTGTAGGAAATCCTTTATAAATCATAAACCCTTGTGTTTGTGTCTTGGCTAGAGTTAGTCAAGTTGTGAAGTCTTTGTAATAGAGTTATTACAAAGTGGCTTGTAATAGTGTTGTTACAAGTTAGTGAGTGATTAATTCTTTGTAATGGAATTATTACAAAGTTTTTTGTAATAGTGTTGTTACAAGTTTGTTAGTGATCAAGTCTTTGCAATAGAGTTATTACAAGTGGCTTGTTATAGTGTAGTTACTAGTTAGTGAGGGATTAAGAGGTTATTTCCTAGGTTAAAATAGGTTGTAATCTAAAGATTGCTCAGTAGTGAAGTTGAAATCCTACAAGGGTAGGTCATGATTTTTAATCTCGTTGAGCTGGGAGCTTTCCACGTAAAATTCCTCTGTCTTCTTTATTTACTGTTGATTTACTGTGGGAACAAATAGAGAACCTGATTCCTTATACTGACAGTTTGTTACTTACAGTGGGAACTGGTAAAGAACCCGATTCACTATATTGTTTGGTGGGAGTTTAGTTTCTATCAATTGGTATCTGAGCAGGTTCATTATGAAAGGTTAACACCTAGAAAGGATCCACATGGCTGCTCCATCAAACTTCGAGGAAAACCAATCAACCAATAGACCACAAAGATTTTAGAGAATGGTTCGTAGACATGGAGGCATTCCCAAGAAGGGTAGCTCTAGCAGAAATACTAAAAGATACGAGTGTCGTCACAAGTGCGTAAAATCAGGGCATTTCATCAAAGACTTCCCACTTCTGAAACAAGAGCATTATAAACACAACTCTGACAAAGTAGCAAAAAGGAACCCGGTTCCTGACAAACGATTCAGCCGAAAAAGTGCAGCTGACAATGTTGTGAAGCAAGCTCTTGCTGCATGGGGAGACTCCTCCAGTGAATTAGAAGAGGAACCAGATGCAGGAAGCATCTCCATGATGGCAGTGGAAATGAAGCAAAGGAATATGATTCATTGTTTGCATTGATGGCTCCGTCCGATGAGGATGACAAGGATGACAATGATGAGGTAAATTTTAGGGATGTTCAGAGAAATTTGAAGTCCTACTCTTATAAGAAATTGATATCATTAGAAAATGTTCTAACTGATGCATATTATAGTTTTGTTAATGATAAAGATACCCTAATAATAGAGCTAGGAGATGTTGAACAATCTAGAGATGATCTGGTGGTTTGTGTGGTTGATTTAAATAAGACCATAGGCAATCTTGAAAAATAAAAAGAAGTTCTAACTGAAAAAATAAATAGTATAGAAAGTGAGAGAGACGATTTGATGGTAGTGGTTGTTGACTTGAAGGAAACCATAGAGAACCTTAGCAAAGAAAATAATACTCTAGTAGAGAAAATTGCAGCTACTGAGCAAGAACGGGATGACATTTTGGTGATAATCACAGACATAGAGGAAACAATTGAGGGACTCAAATAAGAATATAGTCATGTAAGTGTTGAGAAATGGAAAGAAGTAGCTAGTGAGTCACACATCAAGCTTGAAAAGAAATTAAATGATGTGAAAACTAGTCTATGTGGTGAACTCGAGAAAAATAGGCACCTTTAAGCTGAATTGGATAAAGTAAAAATTGATCTTGAAAAATATCTTAAGTGGACCTGGTCCTCAGATACTATCACTGCCATATACTTCAGCAATAGTGGAAACAGGCAGGGAATCGGGTTCCAAAAGGAGAAAACTCCTTACAACCCTCACAGCAAGTACATCATTGTTCCTGATAACTGGCTTTTTACCCACTGTGGGAACAATGGGCACTTAAAAAAATTGCCAGGCCAGGGTTCAATCTGTTCAGAAAAACAAATTGTTTGCTAAAAAAGTGACTACTAAAAAGGGACCAGGTACCACTATCAAAAATCGCACATTGCCTGCATGGACTAGAAAAGCTCTTATCCACCCTTTTCCTCATTACAAGGGACTCAAACTAGTTTGGGTTCCTAAATTTAACCCATAATTTATATGTGCAAAGAACAATGAGAGAAAGCGGACTGCAATGAATCATAGACAGTGGATGCTGCATATGACCGGAAACACCATGGATTTTCTCCCACTGAAACCCCTGCAGGGAGGGAATGTATCCTTTAGAAATAGAAAAAAGGGGTACATTCTCGGTGTCGGAAAGGTTAGAAAGTCTCTTTCACACTCAATTGAGAATGTGTACTATGTGGATGGCCTGAAGTACAGTCTCTTGAGTGTCTGTCAAATCTGTGATAAAGGGACCAAAGTAGAGTTCTTGTCTAAAGTGTGCACATTTACTAATCTGGTAACTGACGAAGTGGTCTTAGTAACCAAAAGATACAAGAATATGTTTTGATTCTTTACAAGCTGGTCATATGAGCTGCTTGAAGGTAGTTGATAATGATGCAGAACTTTGGCATAGAAGATTGGGGCATGCAAGCTTCTCACTTCTGAATAAATTGATATAGAAGGACCTGGTTTGTGGTCTGCCAAATTCAAATTTCAAGGAGCACAGAGTGTGTGATGCATGTGCTAAGGGAAATATCCAATGTTTCAATTAGCAAGGTTGATATGATGAGCCATATGAATGAGGCAAGTGAAGATAATGTCACATCCTCTTCCACTTCTCCAGAGGAACATGGTACCCCAATTACTACCACTGAAGCTAAAGAAAGATTTGGAGATACAGTGCAAGGCACTTCACAGGTAACAAAACAAGGAGTGCAGAGAAATCCATCTAATTTGTGCAGTTCCCTTACCAATCAAACTTCAATCCCAAATTGGAAACACAAAAAACTCTCATCGCCACAGCTATTTGTCTAGACATGAATGAACCTGGTTCCCCTATAAATCAGACCATGTATAGAGATATCATAGGGTCACTTCTGTAGTAGATCATATATTATTTTTAGTGTGGATCTGTGTGCCGGGTTTCAATCCATTCCAAATGAATCCCATTTGAAAGTTGCTAAGAGAATCCTAAGATCTCTCAAAGGGATGCAGGACCTGGTTCTCTACTATACCTCACACTACTAGAAATTGGACCTATAGCAACGGTATTTTATGCAACAGTTATATAACCATTACTAAAGACCTTTATAGCAATGGTTATAACCGTTCCAGTAGGATATCAAATCAACCGGCACATTTTTGCAAGTTAACCGTTACATAAGTGAAATAACTGTCGCCATAGGGTGTTCTACTGCGACAGTTGTTGTAACCGTAATAGTAGGACAACATGTGGGTACGGTTCTTTGCAAAATGGGTGTATGGAGACGGTTCAATTTCCCTCCTAACTTTACCCAATTTTATTTTTATTTTTATTTTTCCCTCCTTTAACCAAACCCTAGGCATTTTTTTTAATTCCTATTAGCAAAATAGATGGAGCCCTCTCAGATTAACTATTTCCTAGAGTACATCGAACAAGAACAACTCTTTCCATTTAAAAATACTCTCTCAACTATCAAACTATCAAAGAATACTCCCAGTAAATCTGATGATATCCAAATAGCAAGGACTCAGCAAATAGATCACCGATCTCTTAATTCCAGCAAATAAAATGCAAGGACTCAGCAAATAGAGGACTCAACAAGTAGTCGCCGACGAGACTCGCGTCCAGATTTTTCAGTGACTTAGCTCCTAGGTACCATAACGGTCTAGCTGGGATTTGCTTTTCAGAGCCTTTTTAGGTGCGGCTTTTTTGGTACCGAAACCAAATCTGGCTTGGACTCTGCCGCTGGACTCTTAATTTTTCCGTTACTACAAAGGTTGTACTCATGGTGACTCTTAATTTTTTCTACAAGTTTATGGTAAGATACACTGATTCCCTTTGTGTTTTGAAAAAATTAGTAGGTGAAGCAATTTTGGTCGTAGTAAGGGTGGGAGAAGCTGCAAATTTGGTGCGATAAGGGTAGAGACTTTAGGCCCTCATCTTAAACTTATTATTGAAAAAGCAAATTTTTGTCAAAGGTTAGTACTGCTGTCCGTTTTTCTAAGTAGAAACACTAGAAAATTTCTTCATTTTCATTAGTTAATATATTTAAATGGTTTGGATTCGAATAAATTTGAATGATTTACTGTTGTTTTATTTTTATTTTGTTTGGGGTAGATTCTAATCTCAAGCATATGAGATGATGAAAGGCCAATCATACAAGATAACATGGTTGTTCAGCATTTATGTCATTAGATAGACATTTTTTCTGGCCTATCCCTTAGTTCTTTTTGTTTGGTTCGTATCAGAGTTCTGATAATAATGTTTGTATTTGCTTTGTGTGGTGTGCAAGTTTTCTGTTGACATGTAATATCTCATATTTTTGACATATTTATTTTTTTTTTGATTGGTAACATATTTGGAATTCTTATCGTTGTGCTTTCATTTATATAGCTATTTGTTCAAAATAGCAAATATATGATCCAACGGCGATTGTTTTTACTTGCTCTATTGTGCTTTGAGAGTGATGGCAGTTTACTCACATTAAAAGAATAGAGTTGTTATTTGCAGTTATTTTTATGGACTTATCCCTTTTGATCTGGGCTCTGGTAGACAAATTTATCTCTTTTTACTTTTGCAGATTGTCAAGGAAAATCAGGTACTTCACAAAGGTTCTCTGGTTATTGATGGTGAATCTGCTTGTCTTGCTGACATGAATATATTCCCCGGAGATGTACTATAGGTTACAGATTCGGAGATTCATGAGCATCGTGATATTGCAGGTAATACTGCAATGCATGGATGTCCAGATTTTCTAGGTGGACTACAATAATCTTATGTTATCTTAAGTATGACATTCTTTATCAGCTCTCTATGTTACAAGACTCTTCAAAATCCCTGCCGCACCCGTGTCGACATGAGATGGGTGTGGGTGTGAGTGTGGGATCCACACCGGATTTGGTTAACATACCTTGGGTACTTTGACTACATTTTACAACCGAGAAGGATAGATTGATCGGGTATTTGGTTTGATTTTTTGGTTTATGTCGTATACATATAATCATATAAAGTGTTACTTTTCTATTTCGTGAGATATATTAATAATAAAATATTAAATGCTTATAAAGAATTAAGTTTTATTAGTTTTTGTTCAATAACTTTAACTAATCGAAATATATAATATATATCGTAATATACATTTATTGGTTGTATCCGCACTCGGATCTGTACTCCTTGAATCGTAAAATTTATGTGATAAAGAATCCGACCTCTAGATACGCCACCTATATCTGATACTCGCAACCAAGTCCGGGCAACATAGCCAACTCATATATTTCTCTGTATAATCTTCTCCTTTTCGGCTCCTAAAACCTATAATTCTGTCATCTATTCTCCCTTTATTTCAACTAGTACACATTTTGGGGTTTTATCCTAAGTATATATTTGGTTATATGATATTAGCATATTGCACATGAATTTCATGAAATGGTATGCGTATGTCTTACAATTATTTTGGATATGTTGTGTTATAGTTTATTGCATTGTTGTTGTATTATTACATTGTCAAAGTCTAACTAGCATTAACCATACATAACAAACATTTTGCATATGGAAGAGTATGCATTGCATCATATGATATATTTGCATTATTGCAGTACGACTGATCAGATTAATGTACAACATCCCACTAGCTTGGCATTCTATTAAACCAGTTCACATGAAAACCGTTGGTTTATGGTAACATCAGCTAATGTCCCACGATCCCCTTAGTTTTAATTTGACCAAATTCAGTTTTTTGCCGACGTAGCAATTAGATCAGATTTGCACTTGATCAATTAATGGAGGCACAAAACACCGAAGAAGGTTTTCGTGGAACACTTCTGTCCTCAAGTATCTCATCCCACTTTGTCTCTGAAGCATCTGCTTTCTGCTCAATTTTGATGTTTTTCGCTTCATCCGGCTTACTCATATTGTGTATTCCTTATTTTTCTTGTTTATTATGTCTGATTCTAGGGGTTAGTTGGATAGCATTTATTTTTTTAAACTTAAATTTCTTTGATTATATACTTGAGATGATTCACAATTCATAGACTTCGCCATGATATAAGAGGGCAAGAACCATAATACTATTAAAGAAAACTTTGAAGGTAAATATACAATAATATCAATTCAACGAGCCTCTGCAACCTGTAGATTGTTATGCATCTCAAGAACATATTTATTGAGTGCATTTATGTGGATACTTTTGATCAGAATATCTTGTGAAATATACTGCAATCCGAAAATTGTCATATATCTCAAGAACCAAATTGACTGTGTCGGTATGTCTCAAGTGCAATATTTGACTGATTTTTCTTAGATTGCTCATAATTATGTAGTGTTTCAATATCACCTTGAATTTAGCTAATTTTTAACTCTACCTTCACAAGCAAGCTTTAGTGTCATTACAGTTAGAACTGCTTGGATTAAATGTAATAGTATGACGAATTTTGATTGCCACCTACAAATGATATGCATTTATTATGTCAATTCTATTAATTGGCTTACATTTATTTATTTCTCTTGGCTATCTTCTATTGTGGGTTTTGAAATTTTTTTGTGGCATCTTGGCTATTTAAGCGTACACTTATTATGAAAAATAATTTAATTTGTTATGTTAACAGATATGATCTTTCTTTATTAAACTGGCATACACTAGATTTTTTTTCTTTAGTTGTTTATTCTTAGCTACTAAAGTGGCATATATTTGTTATGTTACTCTCTATATATGAAAATCTAGCAAATCTGCATTTGTTCGGTTGCTTCACTTTTGAGTCTTGATAATGTCTATTTCAATGACTTTGTTAACAGGGCTGCTTAATTTGTATGTCTTTCTGCTTCAGACGACTCCGTTGATTTGTGGAATTATTACATGTTATAATGCTTATTTTTGAGTTGATAACCTTTGCAAGTTTTGATCTGCTTACACAATGCCATAAACATATACTAATATTGAAATGAAAAGCCTGGACCTTTAACTTTTTTACTATCATGTCATAAACATATACTACTAATTTATTTATTTACTTAAAGCATATTCTTATGTATTTGTATCTGGTTGGGTGATCGCAGCTTATTTCAAACTCAATTAATGGCTGAAAGTGCATTATGACAACATAGAATTCTTTTTGCCTATGAAACGAGGTTTGTGGAAGCATTTTAGGTTCATAATAAGTATTTTTAGCATATACTTGTGATTTGTGGAAGGATCTTAGGTTCTGAAAAGAAACTGTATAGTGTTTTAAGCAGGTTGAAAATTATGGAATAGTCTTATTTACAAATGATATTTTGAGCATGTTGAAAATTTTGGGATAGTCGTATTTACAAAGGAAACTCTGTCGAAAAATTTAAGAATTTAGAGCATTTGAAAATTTTGGAGTTATCAAATTGTTCATTCAATTACTTTGTGACTTAATTATCTTTTAAAAAATTTATTTAATTATTTCTGGTTGTCTTTTGTAGGTGCAGCGATTGGGGAAGAAAGCAGTGACGAAGACCTTACTTGAGTGTTGTTGATCGTTGTTAAACTTTCTATCATCATTTTCAAAGATATTTTAGTTTAGAACTTTTAGTATACAAACTCATCTATTTTGACTTTTGAATTGTTGATCAAACAATGTATTCACATTTTATTTTTGCATATTAGCAATGCTAGTTGAATATTTTAATTTTATTTCGTGGTTTATATAGCATAGGAAAATATTCCTCATTTTGCAATAGAGCATATAACTATTCCAGTAGACCTAGCAAATAATAATAGCATCCCTTAATAACTGTTGCAATATGTTACAATATCCGTTGCAGTAGGGTGCTGATAATTATTCCAATATCACAAAAACCGTTGCAATATATCATCAAAACCGTTGCAATAGACTTAAAAATTCGCTGGAATAATTATACCACAACGGTTTATAACCGTCCCAATACAAAAGACAATCGTTCCCATAGATAGAACAATGGTAACAACACCATAACCGTTACAATACCCCCATATGGAGACAGTTTTGAAACCGTTTCAATAGACCTATTGTAACACTGAATCCCGGAAAGCCTCCAAATCCGTTCCGATAGCCCTATAGGGACGGTTAGTGCATCTATTGCCACGGTTTTGGAAGGGTTGCCATAGGCGTAATTTCTAGTAGTGTCAGGATATAACCTTGACTTAATAGGATAGGTTGATGCTGATTATGTTGATTATCTGCTGGATAGAAAAAGCACATATGGAACGGCACATTTTCTAAGGTCATGCTTGATCTCATGGGGTACAAAAAAACAAACTATGTGGCTCTTTCTACTGCTGAAGCTGAATATGTGGTTGCTACTTCATGTTGTCCTCAACTACTACAAATCAAGAAACATCTTGAAGACTTTGGTGTCTTTATAGCTTGAACCCGGTACAACACAAGAGGACAAAGCGCATTGACGTGCTCATTACTTTTTGAAGGATAATGTTGAAAAGGTTCTGATTTGTATGAAGTTCTGGAAGATGGAGGACCAGGTAGTATACATCTTCACCAAGGCGCTGGCAGTGAACACTTTGAAAGAAATCTTCTGGAGTTGGGGTTGATCAAGCTTAACAGAGGGACCTGGTCCCTCGATGATTGGCTATGTTAAGAAGGAAAGGTACAATGCTAAAAAGTATTTTTCAGCGATATTTAACTCAAATCTATACTGTTACAGATATATACGTATGTAAGTTTTAGGACAAAAACAAGTAAGAGTGTCATTGCACCTCTAGAAGTCTTTGCTCAGATTTTCAAAAACTGTCAAGTATCATGGTTTCTGCTACTCAGGTTAGTGGTTTCTTCAATACTTATATGCCTTTTTAAGCTACTGAAGTGTCATATCATTAATTTATTCCTGCCTTTCTGCCTCACTCTTGATTTTTGAAGTCCAAAATGTTAAAACCTCTTCTAAACTGACCCATTGCCAAAAAAGAAACACCGCTTCTCTACCTTACACCCAACCAAAACCGATTCTTTTCTTCAAAACCAAAATCAACCTTGTCTTAAAAGAATCCTACTCTCCAAATATACCAGAAGTAAACCCAACTCTGTCACTTCCCAAAATTGTAACTCCTTTTGAATCAAAACCCCAAGAAGTCTTTGGTAGATTTTGATGGAAGTTTGACTGAAAGGGAACATGGTAGCTCTAATATTCTATAGCATGAGGTTGAAATTCTTGCTAGATTTTTGGAAGTTTGAAGGATGGAGAAATTAGTAAATGTGAGAACTAAATGAGGGACCTGATTCCCTCAAGTCATTCTCAGGATCAATTTTAATGATGAACTTTTTCTTTTTGAGTTCTGTGTTTAAACAAACTTTCACTCTAGTTAAAAGGATTGATGAAAAGTGGGTTGATTGATGATGAAATGGTGTGACCTACTGATGTGACTGTGGAAGAGAGAATGAAATGAAATCTTTACTTGTGAGAAAGAATTATAAAAAAAATATTGGAGAAAAGAAAGTTGGCCGAGAAAGATCCAGCAGATGATAAGGGTAAACAGATTAAGAAGAAGAAGAGGGAGAAAAGGCTGCTCAGGGATAGAATTGGTAGTGTAAGTGAGGAACCTGGTTCCTTACAAAAGCAAAAGGTTGAATCATTAGGTTTGGAGAGGTAGAAGACTCTGAAGTCTCAAAAAAGTGTTGTAAGGCAGAGTGTTGACTCTGATATTGCTGAAAAATGGAGGAACTTTTTGACATTGTTGAGTTCCAAAAATAAAATCACCTCTTTGCTCCTCCAAGTCCCAACGTTTATGAAGAAGAAGTAAACGTTTCTGTGTTTTATGTGATACTATGATGCTATATGTGCATGGGACTGAGTTTGTTCTTGATGAGAAAAAGCTTGGGGAGATTCTTGGTGATCTTATTGATGGTTAACCTACTCAAATAGGTTGAGAACCTGGTCCTCGTGGACCCTTGGCAGAATAGAATGCTAAGTTGAAGGGTGAGAATGAAAGATTGAGGAAACTGGTGGAGGAACTGAGAGAGAAGATGATCATTGATCAAAAGAGAGTGAATGAACAAATGGACAAGCTCATCAAGGCCTTAGCCCATTACTTTTCTTCCTGCCCAGTGATCCATCTCTTTCACTCCTTCCAAATTCCCTTGAATTCTTATCTTCTTTTGACTCCTATATTTGATGATATTGGTACTTTATTTTTTGAATTGTCATATTATGTATTGTTGAAACTACTGTGCTTTTATTATAATTACTCTACTATGGCAATCACTTTATTTTGTGCAATGACATTCACTTGTTCTTCTTATTATTATTTATGTTGTGTTGCCCAAGTGGTATGAGTTAATATTGCTGAACTTCTTTTTGGTTGTGCTTCTTCTGTTATTCTTTTTGATGATGCCAAAAGGGAAAAGTTATATAGGTGTCAACACGGGGGAGGAACAAAATCGAATTGATATGTTGTGTTGTGCATGAAAGATAGCTCTGCTTCCTAAGGGGAACGTTGCTGATAATATGTTGGTTATAGGTCTGATCCGCAGGGAAACATCTAAGGAATCTGGTTCTTCTTCTGTTATATTAATTTTGGGTTTGTCATAATCAAAAAGAGGGAAATTGCTCTAAGTTGCGCTATGTCATGTTTTGATGATGACAAGCATTCTCAAGGAACTAGGTACAGACCAGATGTGGGAAGTACATGTAAGGAATCTAATTCTCAGGGGGAGTATTAATTCTAGGTTTGTCATCATAAAAAAGGGGAAAATTGATAGGTTGTGGTATTTTGGGTTTTGAAGATTTGCCAAACAGTCTTGAGGAAACAGTTGTGATCAGTTCCTTAGGTTTGGTTCTTAGGAGGGATATGGCTGATTCGTAGGGGGAACAATGTGGAGATCCAGTTCTCAGGAGGAATATCAATTCTAAGTTTGTCATCATCAAAAATGGGGACATTGATAGGTTACAAGTACTTTGGGCATAAGTACTTTACTTTATGTTTTGATGATCTAACAAACTTACCATCCAGAACCAGATAAGGAACCTGTTACACATTTACAAGACCTTAAGATCACAAAGTTCCAGGTTGGAATCCAGCAGCGTGGGATATAACTCAACTCTTCAGAGTGGAAGGAACAACTAAGGGAATAGGTCCTTACCAGTTCCCGAGGAGACTGTATAAAGTCAACTCTCCAGCTGGAAAGTTGCTGCTTGCACACGCTACTGTACAGGAACAATGCAGAAGTCAACTTTCTTTGTAAGACTTTTTACCTACCTTGCTTAAATCATTGTAAGTGATGTCACACATGTATAAATACAATTAAGGGAGGTAAAATAACTTACTTCATGAGAGAACAAGATAAGGAATCTGATACAATTAAGTTCTCTTGCATTCTGAATAACTAGTCAGATGTCTAGTTCAATTCTCAATGAAATCAGATAAGGAAACAGCAAAGGGACCATATAGGGATCACTTTCCCTTGTCATTGTACAGTCAACTGTACAGTAGTAAAAGTTGTTGCACTGTACCATCTGGCAGACTATTGCACTATACCGTCTGGCAGCAGTACAACTGTAGCTTGCTAAGGCCAAACTAAAGGGCACTTTATTGCATCATCCTTGATGATATCACACACATATATTATCAACATGAGGCAAGGGATTTCATCCATCCAACACTTGCAAAATCAAAAGAAAATATTCTCTCAAGTACTAGCCACAATCTCTCTCAAGAACAAAGATGCTGCAACCTCAAGGACCAGATCCAAGATTGAAGATATCTTAAGTCCTTAGGTTTTTGAGTCTTTGTTATTTGTTCTTCATGTGTAACTCCTACTTAGCTTAGTTAGAATCATTGTGTAGGAAATCCTTTGTAAATCATAAACCCTTGTGTTTGTGTCTTGGCTAGAGTAAGTCGAGTTGTGAAGTCTTTGTAATAGAGTTATTACAAAGTGGCTTGTAATAGTATTATTACAAGTTAGTGAGTGATTACGTCTTTGTAATAGAGTTATTATAAAATGGCTTGTAATAGTGTAGTTTCAAGTTAGTGGGGGATTAAGAGGTTAATTCCTAGGTTACAATAGGTTGTAATCTAAAGATTGCTCAGTAGTGAAGTTAAAATCCTACAAGGGTAGGTCGTAATTTTTAATCCCATTAAGCTGGGAGTTTTCCATGTAAAATTCCTATGTGTTCTTTATTTACTGCCGACTATGGGAACAAATAGAGAACCTAATTCCCTATAGTGACAGTCTGTTGCTTATAGTAAGAACTGGTAGAGAACCTGGTTCTTTATATTGTTGGATGGACGCTTAGTTTCTATCAATCACAATCCTCCAGAAGGATGGGTGGATTTTCCCTAAGCACACCTCATATCTCTTGTAGAAAGCAAGAACTACAGGGTCTACAGGGGCGAGCATGAAGGGGTAAGTATAAACACTCAGATACCCCTTGACATGAGTAGTTATATTGTCATTGGGCCCAAAGATAACCACATCTTTACCCTCCTACTTACAGTCCCCTCGAACTACGGGTAGGGTTTCTTTAGTAATAGAGCATATGTATCTCGATGCTCCCTCACCCCGGTCTTGTTGGTTAGAGGCGTTCTCGACCTTGAAGTCATCCCTGATAGAGCAACCCCCAGGTATGAATCTTTTCATGGGGGGTTATGGAGCTACCTTGGAAGCATCCACCTCGGCATCTGCGGCCGGGTGAGAAGACGAAGGGACAACCTGTTGAGGCACTGACTTGAAAGTTTTAGCCATAGTGATGTAGGAAAATATGAAAATTTGAAGGGAAATATGAAGATTCGAAGCAAAAGTATGAAGGTTTAAAGAAAAGAATATGAAGGTTTGAAGGTGGATGAAGATATGAAGATCTGGGCTAGAAATCTAAGAACAAATATGAAGGTTTGAAGATCAGAGATGAAGATATGAAGGTTTAAAAAAGTTGAAAGTCGCTAAAAATTTTGAGGGTAAAAGATAGGATCGGAAAGTGAAAGAAGTATAAAAGGCCAAAGCTTTTATAAGTGAAAATGCAATCAACATGCGACGTTTCACATTTGAAGACAACCAGTCGATGACCGACACGTGTCTGAAGTCAGAACAACACGACTGATGGGATGTTTTGATTAATCCGTCACCTCGATTGTAATGTACGAAGAGAGGAACCGGGATTCATCTATCGTTTTCCATCGCTTCGACAAACCTACTCTCTGAAAAATGAGGAGACTATCTGTATACGGGTGAAATCGGGGTTAACACACACTCCTATTTTCTGGTGGATCAAACGAAGTAAGAGTACAAATATATACGATTGAAATCAAAACTGGGAGCTCATTGTATCGAGGCACGAACGGAGTGCTCGCCATCGGACATGATAAAACGACACACCCAGACTCCAGGCGAGTTCTGATACTTCGGGAAGCACAATGAACGACTGTAGGCGATAGATAAAGGGCTCTGATACTCGGAACCAATCGAATATCACGGTGTGAATCTCGTTCGATGGCAGTTACTGATCAGTAATTAACGAGAGATGAGAATTTTTACCTTTTTTAGAATTATACTAGATGTGAAACTCTCCTGCTATATAAAGGAGAAGTTTTTTCTTTGATAGGTCACATTGTAACACGCAAACCAAGGCAATAAAAATTTATTTCTGTGCTTTCTAGCTATTGCAAAGTCCTTATTTTTGTTACTTATACACAGTGAACCGGGGGTTCGATCGAGGGCAAAACCACGGTTCAGCCTGAATATGAGCCAGGTCGTAACATCACAATTGGGTTGATTTTTCATTTTATCTTTAACTCGTTTATCTAACATTCTTTACCATTTGTGTTGAATCAACCCACATATCCTTGAAACGGCGTAGAAATTTAATTGTTATCCGTGTTAAGGGTAAACAAATTTCAATACTTCCATTTCCAGAAAACTAAAACTGTTATTTTCCAATACAGATCGGGCGATTGATTCGTACTTCTCAATCCTATTTTCAAGCTTCAATTTAATAAATCCAACGCGACTTAACGTTAGAATTTTGAATGACGTACAAACTATATTTGTCAAATAAATTTGTTTTAGTGATGCAAAAATATAAAAATTTAAGTTAGAAAGAAGTAGAAACGTAATTAAATTTTTAAGTTAAGTGTCCGACAACTTCTGGCTGAAATGATTTAATTAAGAAAGGTCATACATCACCAAATAAACGTGCCGAATTTTATTTGAGTTTTTTTTGGTAATTGCATTTTAATTGTGTTCATCCATCGTCTGTGACATTTAAACACCCACCATGTTCTTGCAGACTGCATTACTTCTCTCCATAGTTGAGTTGCAAAATTAGCCCATGAAAATATGAGCTGCAATTTTTATGCAAATTAATTGGGCACAGTTGTCGATATATTTAAAAAGAATAATTTTTTTATTGTTTAATGTGTTAGATGCCACATCAAAGGAACAAAAAGCTCTCTTAATTTTATTTGATAATTAAATTTATTTTAGAAAACAATCAAAGAAATTAAAATTTGATTAGAACTGAGCGAGTTAAGCTATGACTCTGTCATTTAATCCATCTTAAACCGTCCCAATCCTGCCAAAATAACCTTTGTGCTGGTGTATTAATATTATTGATTCAGCTAATTTTTATCCGTCAAATTCAGTGCAAACCTCCATTTGAGGCCCCTAATTACTAACGTCGTTTCTTGGTGATGTATTCTTGGAAATCGGATATATAACCACTGATCTTGTCTGAGAGTACGTATCGGCGTTGCTATGGGAACTCGAACACTATTATTTTATTACTAGAAGTGCTCGTTCTAGCGCTACAGCCCCTTCATCTTTTGGCTTCAGATCACGTCCACAAAACTCGTGCACTATTTTATTCTTAAAAAAAGTTATGCTGACCTCTAGCTAGGCGTAAGTAACGCAATTCCATGAAATTTTAAGGAATACATGAGCTGCCTGCAACCCAAAGTGCTTTGTCTTCTACTCTCACAATTTCAGCTATATATGTCTGTTTCTTTCTTTAATTTCCTTGCAATTCGTTCAATGTATTTATTTTCGGCGCATCTTTTGTATAGATCATAAAAGATCAGGTGTTATGCGTGTATGGGTTAAAATCTGACCACAGTGGTCGATCAAGCTGGGACCTCGCGTAAGTGGAGAAACAGTGAGAAGCACCACGACCAATCTCAGTCCAATCATCGACAGTGTATGTCAAGTAAAAACGGTACTCGAATAACGATGAAGAGACCGTCGCGTGAGATTACACTGGTCAAAGAACACAATAAAGTTCCAAGAACTATATATAGAAGGGGAACTTTTCCTCTCAACTCGGTCTCTGACAATTTCCTCTTGTAAAGGATGTAAACTAATGTTTCTTTCTTCTTATCAAAGATGGATGGTAACTTCAAGAAATCGAGAATGTTCCTACTCTTCATTCATTATCTCGCTATATATTTTTAGATCTGAAGTTGATTATGCTTGGCTAAGATTTTCCTCTTCTCATCTTTAATTGATTTAATCAAAAGGTTTAATACTTTTTGGTCAAATAATTTAGCCCCGTCTGTGAGAATTTCTTAGCCAAATTTCATAGTCTTCTTCAGATCCAAAACCAGCGAAACATAATCGCCCACCACAAAGAATGGTAAGTAAATCTCACATGCTAATCTAGATCTTGATGCTACGTGAAAGCAGAAGTTACAACCAATATCCATGCAAAGCTCACAAGAGGAGACGACACCTGTTACACAATCCTATAGAAAATTGGGCACATCTTGTCCTGCTCTGACATTCCCCCCTCCTACACACCCAACCCACGCGGAGCCAGGGCATTTAAAAAAAGGGGGAGAAAAGAGAGCTGAATACGGGTGCCGAATCTAAAAACCACCATTCCACCAACCACTTAAACGCAGGCAGAGAGAACAAGGTTATAAGGCTACCCTCATTCATCAACTCATTGGATCTAGGTAAGGAAAATCTCATCTTGGTTTACCTTCTGTTGTTTGCTTAAACAGGAACAAAAGCGCCGCATGGGCAAGCGAGTAAAGAAACATTCCAACTGGAGAGTGGAAGAAGAACTATTACTAAATAACTTGAATATCGCCCATCTCAGACATTTCAACTTCTGGAAAATGACGTCCCCTAAGTCGTACTCCCTTTCCTCACCCAGGTGTTATCCCGATTGGATCCTCTTGGGGAGGTTTTGAATGAGGCGATGAGGGAGACATCACCAAGTTCAAAGAGATACTTCATCGCTCCGCCCATCGGCGAGCTCTCCAGGCTGAACGATGAAGGTAAACAGTGAAATCCCAATATCCGCATAAAACAAACATTAGCAAGATAGCAATGTTCTATACTCTCCGATATCATACTCTCCAATACAGACAAAATAAAGCAAACTAGGACTCAACCAGAAAACGCACAAGTTAAGTAAAACTCGGACTCCCCTAGAGGATACCCAAAACTCTCCAAGAAATTGGGACTCATAACGGGTTGACATTTCGATGACATCTCTAAATAACACCCATACGGCCAAGGGCCATCACCAAAGAGAATAGAATCCGACCTCAGTCGAATAACGATAGGTTAACATTTTGACAACAGCTCAAAATATCGCCCATACGGGCTAGGGCCATCGCCAAAGAGAAAAGAATTCGACCTCGATGGAATAACGACGAGTTAACATTTCGACGATAGCTCAAAATAACACCCATACGACCTAGGGCCATAGCTAAAGAGAAAAGAATTCGGCCTCGATCGAATAACGACGGGTTAATATTTCGATGATAGCTCGAAATAACACACATACGGCTAAGGGCCAACACCAAAAGGAAAAGAACTCGACCTCAATCGAATAATGACGGGTTAACTTTTCGACGGCAGCTTGAAATAATACCCATATGGCCTATGGCCATAGCCAAAGAGAAAAGAATTCAACCTCGATCGAATAACGACGGGTTAGTATTCCGACGATAGCTCGAATAACACCCATATGCCAAGGGCCATCGCCAAAGAGAAAAGAATTCGACCTCGATCGAATAACGACGGGTTAATATTTTGACGATATCTAGAAATAACAACCATACGGCCTAGGGCCATCGCTAAAAAGAAAAGAATTCGAACTCGATCCAATAATAACGAGTTAACATTTCGACGACAGCTCAAAATAACACACATACGGCCAAGGGTCATCTCCAAAGAGAAAAGAATTCGACCTCTATCAAATAACTACTGGTTAACATTTCGACGACAGCTCGAAATAACATCCATACGGCCTAGGGCCATTGCCAAATAAAAAAGAATTAAACCTCGATCGAATAACGACGGGTTAACATTTCGACAATAGATCAAAATAACACCCATATGGCCAAGGATCATCACCAAAGAGAAAAGAATTTGACCTCAATCAAATAATGATGGGTTAACATTTTGACGACAACTCGAAATAACACCCATACGGCCTAGGGCCATCGCCAAAGAGAAAAGAATTCGACCTCTATCGAATAACGACGGGTTAACATTTCAACGACAGCTCGAATAACATCCATACGACATAGGGCCATCGCCAAAGAGAAAAGAATTCGACCTCGATCGAATAACGACGGGTTAACATTTCGACGACAGCTCAAATAACACCCATACGGCTAAGGGTCATCGCCAAAGAAAAAACACTTTGACCTCGATTGAATCACGACAGGTTAACATTTCGATAATAGATCGAATAACACCCATAAAGCCTAGGGCCATCGCCAAAGAGAAAAGAATTACCTCGATCAAATAATGACGGGTTAATGTTTCTACGATAGCTCGAAATAACAACCATACGACCTAGGGCCATCGCGAAAAAGAAAAGAATTAGACCTCGATCGAATAACGACGAGTTAACATTTCGACAACAGCTCGAAATAACACCCATACGGCCAAGGGCCAACGCCAAAGATAAAAGAATACGACCTCAATCAAATAACGATGGGTTAACATTTCGAAGACAGCTCGAAATAACACCCATACGGCCAAGGGCCATCAACAAAGGGAAAATAATTCGACCTCAAGCGAATAACGATGGGTTAACATTTCAACGACAGCTCGAAATAACACCCATGCGGCCTAGGGCCATCAGCAAAGAAAAAAGAATTCGACCTCGATCGAATAACGATAGGTTAATATTTTGACGACAGCTCAAATAACACCCATACGACCAAGGTCCATCGCCAAAGTGAAAAGAATTCAACCTCGATCGAATAACAACTGGTTAATATTTCGATGATAGCTCAAAATAACAAC
The DNA here is from genome assembly GCA_026770625.1 of Nicotiana glauca. NCBI lineage: Eukaryota > Viridiplantae > Streptophyta > Magnoliopsida > Solanales > Solanaceae > Nicotiana > Nicotiana glauca. The sequence continues at coordinate 211,169 of MU701633.1, read as the reverse complement.
CATACGGCCTAGGGCCATCGCTAAAAAGAAAAAAGTTTGACCTCAATCGAATAACGACGAGTTAACATTTTGACAACAACTCGAAATAACATCCATACAGCCAAGAGCCATCACCAAAGAGAAAAGAATTCAACCTCAATCAAATAACGACGGGTTAACATTTCGATGACAGCTCTAAATAACACCCATACGGCCTAGGGCCATTGCCAAAGAGAAAAGAATTAAATCTCGATTGAATAACGACGGGTTAACATTTCGATGATAGCTCGAAATAACACCCATACAGCCAATGGCCATCGCCAAAGAGAAATGATTTCGACCTCGACCGAATAACTATGGGTTAACATTTCGACGATAGCTCTAAATAACATCCATACATCCAAGGGCCATCGCCAAAGAGAAAAGAATTTGACCTCAATCGAATAACGATGGGTTAACATTTTGACGACAGCTCGAAATAACACCCATACGGCCTAGGGCCATCGCCAAAGAGAAAAAAATTTGACCTCAATCGAATAACGACATGTTAACATTTTGACGCCAGCTCAAAATACCACCTATACGTCCAAGGGCCATTGCCAAAGAGAAAAAATTTTGACCACGATCGAATAACGACGGGTTAACATTTTGATGGTAGCTCGAAATAATATCCATACGGCCAAGGGCCATCGTCAAAGAGAAAAGAATTCGACCTCAACCGAATAACGACGAGTTAAAATTTCGACGACAACTCAAAACAACACCCATACGGTCTAGGTCCGTTGCCAAAGAGAAAATAATTCAACCTCAATCGTATAATGAAGGGTTAACATTTCGACGACAACTCAAAATAACATCCATACGGCCTAGGGCCAAAGCCAAAGAGAAAAGAATTTGACCTCGATCGAATAACGACGGGTTAACATTTTAACGACAACTTGAAATAACACCCATACGGCCAAGGGCCATTGCCAAAGAGAAAATAATTCATCCTCGCTCGAATAACGACGGGTTAATATTTTGACGTCATCTCGAAATAACTCTTATACGGCCAAGGGCCATCGTCAAAAAGAAAAGATTTAGACCATGCTCATATAACGACGAGTTAAAATTTCGATGTCACCTCGAAATAACACCCATACGGCCAAGGGCCGTCACCGAAAAGAATATATTTCAACCTCGATGAAATAATGACGGGTTAACATTTCGATGTCTGCTCAAAATAACACCCATATGGCGAAAGGCCATCGCAAAAGGAAAAATTCAACCTCAATAATGCCTTTGAAGCTATCAGTCATCATCGTATATTTTTCTTCTCCTACTTACTAAAAATTGATTTCGCTACAAACTCCAAGTTCGACCTTGCTCGACAATATATAAAAAAAAAAAAGAGAAGAAAAGCGACTTCACCCGAATCAATAATAGTTCAGTCCCACTCAAACGACTCAAGTCAAGACTGACTTCATCCAAAATAACTAATCCATTACATAACCTTGTTTTAAGTCGAGCGAATCTGTTTAAAGCAATAAGTCACCAGTCTATATCACCCAAATGGGTGAATCAAATGAGACTCTATTTGGACTCACACAACGAAGTCCTACTCAGTCCGATTGAAATTGGTCTCCCTGAAAAATCAGGAGTTCACCATACAGAAATCTGAAAGTTCATGCCAAAGATATGTAAAGCAAAAAGGGGAGAAATGCAAAGGACATACAAAGACGAAAACTCCTTTTTATTTAGACAGTTGCACAAATAGCCACAGATTACTCACGGCTAAAACCGGCCCAGAACAAAAAAGAAAGAAAGAAAAGACAACAAACAAATAAAGGTAACAACTTCTTCATTCAGCGTCATCACCGTCGTCCTCCTGATAACCATCTCTAGGAAGTCCCTCCTCAGCATCAACATCCTCGCCGGCCTCCGGCATCGTAGGATCATAGCCATAATTAGCATGAGCCTCTCGTTCCTTCGCTTGAGCTCCTTCATAAGTGGCCTAAAAAACATACCCGCTTCTCACAAATTCTTGTATATGTTCCGCTGGACATTGGCATGTACCCAGAGCTTGTGCAAATGGCGAGGAACAACGGCGGAGGTAGATTCGACTTGGGCTAACAATATCGCCTTTTCAAAGCAAGAACAGTGACCCGGTCTCCCAAGGTTGAAGCTTTCCAGTCAATTTCGCCAATACGCTCCTCGAGCCTCACCTCCCTAAGTGTTGTCATCGCCCTCTCAGATACTTGCTCAGATTGAAGGACGCGGATAGTGTCCTCTAAAGTTATTGCCCTCATCACTTCGACCCTGCTGACATTCTGGTCCATTTTCGGACTACATCGACCGCACCTTTTCCTGAAGATGCTCACACTCCACGACGACCCCTTTTCCCAACTCAAGTTCTTCATCCTTCAACGAAGTTTCTCCTCGAGCTCGCTACTCCTGCGAATAGCCTGCATCAGCTCCCGATCCCTCTTCTCCAGTTCCTCACCAAGAGATTAATTACCGACGTTCGCCTTTAGCCGCTCGTGCATCTCACAACACTTGTTGCAGTAGCACCAATACTTCTCTAACATCATCAAAAAACATTTGGCCCAAGTGTCGGTCCTACGAGCACTTTCAATATCCACCTTGGATGTCTGAAAAACCAAAAAAATTGGTTAAGGCCAAGATCACCAAAGATGAAAGAAACACAAAAAGAAAGGAGAAAACTTACCCTCAGGCCATGGCAACCACTTCATGCATCAAATTGATGTCACGGACGTCCCGGAGAGCCTCACACTCGGCGGCAGAGCCAAAAAGGTCGAACTGTGGTACTAAGTCTTCCGTATCCCCCAGAAGGTTAATCTCCGAAGGGATTTCAAGTGTGCTGGTTAGGCCTCCCGCATGTACCACCGTACGAGTAAGGCCCTCCTCGAACATCCCAACATCTTCAGGATCGAGATCGGATTTAGACTCATAGTCATCGACCATGACACCCTTTCCCCTTTCTGCAGCCAAGGAAGAAGCACAACTCAGTATGAAAGAGAAAGGGCCCCCTAAAGTGGAGATAGCAGTCTCGGGATCCTGACTCCACATTGCAGTAGTTTATTGATCAATGGCAGTGGTCGAAGCCTCTATCGCCAGGTTGGATAGGATCACTGGCTCTAACACTGTGGACAAGTTAGTATCACGTCCCATTTCAGGCTCTATCAAGTGAATGCCTCCCTCCGAACGTACCACAGTTGAAGGAGCCATTTCAGACTCCACCCATCATCTCTTTGATGGCCCTTCCCCATCCTCAGTATGGGAGGGTTCTCCCGTTGAGTGGGCAGTAGAAGTTGGATCCTGAGATTGGGAAACAGTTTCCATATACACGACTTCGGCCGTAAACTCAACTTGAGCAACCTTTGACGTAGGTCGGACATCAGACCTGGGTTCGGGCTGAGCAGAGACGTCGGCTAACGAATACAAGTGGAGGATCCCCTACCCTTCACACTCTCCCTTAAAACGACAATAGTCGTATAAGCATCAAATTCAAGTTTCAAAGCGGAAAATAGAAGTTGCGGCAATATTACTTACCAATAAGAGGCTTAAGCTTATATTTCTCATAAAAGGATGACCATTCGTCAACTCCCATTGTATGAGGAAGAATGGTATTTACCCATTTGCAAATATCGTCAACAGGCGCAGGGGGTAGTCTCGTGGCTGCAAAAGCAAAAATAATTCAATACCGCCTAAAGAAGAACGGTCGACTATCATTCCAACAAAAGATACAAAAACTTACATCCGAAGTTCCATCTTTCGGTGAACCCTACAGAATCCACCACAAGGTGCTCAGTCCGCACATAAATATTGTTTTTATAGAAACGATGATTGGCTCTATCGTCCATCTTCACCACCAGATTCTTATCCCCTCGATGGCGCATATAGACCATCGTACCTCGAATGCGTTGAGGGGAGAAAATATTGAGCATTTGTCTCAGAGTGATCTCCCAACCAACAAGCTCCATGAACTTGAGTAGCATGAGGAACAATTTATACAAGTACGATGAAAGTTGAGCCGGACACACCTCATAGAAATGGCAAAAATCTACCACCAAGGAATGGAGAGGAAACGTATACCCGACAACAAAAGGATACATGTAGAACGTACAATATCACGGTCGGTCGAAATGTATAATATCATCTCCCACCGCGGCAGCATCTAGACGTGGTGCGGAATCCCCCACTTAACCTTCAGCTCTGTAATCGTCACTTCGATCATAATAGAGGAAACGGGTTCCGATTCCTCTCCGACAGGGTTATGAAAATCGGTCCATGGCTTCCTAGGACGAGGCAATATTTTGGCCACTGTTGGAACTCCCTCATCCTCTACCACTTCTACTCCTCCGGGAGCGAGAATATCATTTTTTGGTGCCGGAACTGCGGCAAGATTGTCAGGGGGGAAGAAGTACCAGCCATTTATCTCAATTGAATAGAATGAATGAGCAAAGGGAAGTAAGAGGGAAGATGGTGATATCAACTTCTGGCCAATAGGAGAGAATTGAAAATCTAAAGTATCAGAGAAGATGAAGATTCACAAAATTCTTTTGACAAATCAAGAAAGTGTGCCAATAGAATGGTGTTTTCCCCAATTTATAGGGACTACACCAAGCGGGAAACTCAAGAGTCGCCAATCAACACTGATAGGGCATAAAACGGTTCAATCCCCAGGAAATGTGTGTCATAATGGCAATAAACACAAACAAAGTTTTGAACCAACGTAACGTTTCGATTCCGAATGGACATGACGAATCAAAGGCATCGTTGAAGCGTTGTGCCATCGCCTCGATCTAGAAACCTCATTCAACGCATGAATAGTCAGATTTCTCCTAGCCTTAAAATCTACAGATTCCGCCCGTCGAGCCCGCCAAGTGACGACCTCGACGAGCGGGGGGACTAACTGTATGTGTCAAAATCTGACCATAGTGGTCGACCAAGCTAGGACCTCGTCTAAGTGGCGAAACAGCGAGAAGCACTATGACCAACCTCAGTCCAATCATCGATAGTGTCACACCTCCTTTTTTACACACCTACCCTAAAGGGTAATGTATAAGGGAGTTTTTCCATTTAAAGTGACATTATTCGAAATGGGATTTTTTTATTTTTTAGAGTTTCCACTTGGGATAGGGTTGGCTTTTGGTGTCCCAAGTCACCGGTTTAACTTGAATCCCAAATCGAGGAAAACTTCGACTTCCCAATTGGAGTCTGCCAACCAGAAATTCTGAATAAGGAATTCTGTTGACCCGAGGGAAGGTGTTAGGCACCCCCGGATCCCGTGGTTCTAGCACGGTCGCTTAAATTATTATAAATGCCTAAAATCTGTTTTTTATACATGTTCCAACCTATAATGCAATTTAAGATCATTTACCGCTTTTAGTTAATTTTTTAAAGAAAGGGAACGTCGTTTAAACACGTATTTTTGGACCACGTAACATGAAATGCACCCGGATCCTCGACACATTCTTATTCAACGTTTTTGGATTTGGATTTTGGATTTTGGTTGCATGAAATGTACACCCGTGTTTAAGAAGGTAAAATTATTAAAAGCGCGCTTAAAGCGACTAACGGGTTATTATCGATGCAGAGGGCTGTGACATTCGCTAAACGGCACACCCTGAATTCTAAGTATTTTTATCAGCATTTAATAAGGGCCCCGCAATTTATGTATTTTTGTTTGGCGAGGCTCATCTCAATTTTATTATTTAAAGGCCAACCTAAAGCAAACTATTATTTTCTATTTTTTTCTCTAAAAGGGCCTAATTAATTTACATTTATAAATTCGGGCCTCGAATTTAACTCTGAATTCAAACAAAAGGGAGGACCCTCTTAATTTGAACCCGCTACCTAACTCGAAAGCCTAAATTCATATTGCAAATTAATTTCCATATTCCTAATATAATTTTTAAGGGGTTTTTGACTTGTAGCATTTTTGGGCCTAAAAAATTGGCCCAAACATGAAGCAATTCGGTCACATGAGCTGGGCAGTCTATGTCCATGAAACAGCCAAGCTTTGGGCTCAAAATGAGCCCAATTCCAAAATGAGGCAAGAAAATCAGGTAGGCCTTCAGCTGTGGTGTACGTTGGGCCTATCTTGATGGTTCAAATATTCACAAACCAAACTAAGCCAATGCTCATATTCACATGTAAATTAATGCTCAATTTATGAATTAGCACTTAATCTAGAATTGTGATAGGCCTTCAGACTTAATTCATGTACTTCTCAAACAACTCAAGTATAGACTAAAACAAAAAACTGAAAATCAATACTGGAATTCGTGACTATTATAATGTTACTATTATATCCAACAAAACATTTGATATGGAATCCTGAGCATTTGTATTACCTAATATTGTAGCTCAAGCTGATACTTCCTGTGAAATTCTGATTAACACAGTACTATAACTAAAATTAGCTGTGCTAAACGAGTATTATTGAATATCCTACTTGTACAATTTCTGAAGGAAGTGAAGAGAATGGTCCAGTAGCTCAAATTAGTAATAGTTCAACAGTCCCAATTATACACATGGAATTAACTCATGACAAACTTAACAGTCTACAGGCAGTCCTAGTTATACAGTCCACAATCTGTCCAATTTAATTACAAAACAAGTATAAACAACCCTAATTAACACACATAGTCCTACCTAACATTAATACATATTTGTTTAAATGAAACTACAGCTACATATTAACCTAGTAATGGAAACAAAAACAGATTTGTATGGTAGAACTTCTTCATCATTTGGATTTCACAAGTGTTCATATACATTGAATGAAACTTCATGCTATTAGGGATTACAAATGTACCTGGAATTGAGCAAAGTAAAAGAAAGGAGTCAGCAACAAATTTGAGTTTGCAAACAGGTTCAAACAGCAATACACAGCAGTAGAGGGCTCAATTATAAACCCATCAGCATTATCAATTGCCCAGGACCAGTTTTAACCCTTAAATCACTCGAAAAAGCTTGAATACACCTCAAATCAACTTGAATTTAGCACAGTAACACTCAGAAGAAATCAGCAATCAGATATTGAGCTAGAAAGCGTAAATCAACGAGTAAAAATCTAAAATATCCTAAGGTTTTCAATGTAACAGTTTTTTTTTGGATTTTTCGAAATCTTTCTGTTGTTTTTGGGGTTTTTTGTGCAGAAATTAAGATCTAGAAGAAAAGTTGAACTATATGAATGCAGATTTTTAACTTCCTTAGGTTTTGAAGTTCAAATTTGAACTTCAGAACTTCAGAATGGGATTTGGGGGGAAAATTAAAAGCTGGAATGTTTTTGGGGAATTTTCAGAGGTCTAAAACTTTGGAAATTTTCAGAGAGTTCAAAACATGTTTATGACGGCACTAGGCCTGCCTTTTATAGGCAAGAAAGAGGGCAGAATGTTCTGGAAGTTTTTACTCATTTTCCCCCCATTTTATTTTCAGAAATTACTTACTAATCCTAAAGTTTTGGCTTGTTTCTCAAGTTACTGCTTTCAAAATGCTGAAACTTACACTAAAACCCCTTCTAGAAGGATCTAGGGTGTTCTAGTTTTGTTTTCTACCTATGGAATACCTATACTACCCTCACTTCTATTCTGGAGTTTCTGAGCCTTAACAAATTGACCCATTTTAGGTGCCCAAACTACCCCTGATTACCCCTGAATTTTTCTAACCTTATCTCAACTAACCTCAGCCCATTTTACCCTACCTACATACTATCAGCTATAACCAATAATCCACTTAACCAGGGTTAAATTCAAGGTTCACAATCAGACAGTCCCTTAAAATCAAAACATCTGGACAGATGAAATTAATTATGAAATTAAACCTATCAATGAAATTCTCTTGACAACTAAATCAAATTGCACGGTTAAAACACAGAATCAAACTCATGAAAACTTAAAACTATTATCAGTTAAACTAATGAAGCAAAACACATTTAAACATGCTGGAACCCCAAATATAAGGCATTTAACCATAACTGAATTAACCAATGAAACAATTATTATTATTGATTAACAGAAGATCAAACCAATCAGAAGCAGGCCTACGCACTCAACATTGATTCAGATAAATTGAGGACGAATAAAATCAAACTCTATATTACCTAATCATAAAAAGAAGACAAACATGAAGAAACAATTAACTTGGATAATGAAGAAAAAGGTAAAGGAAACTTACTCATTAAAAAAAACCTAAGATTCTGCTCCCTATTTAACTTTAACAATCTATCAGTTCTGGTGAGACTTGAATACTTCTGAGGATGAGTCTGTTATGAAGAAAGTGAGGCTTTGGGGGAACTTAGGATTTGACCGGAGTTTGATCTGACATTTGAGAAGCTCCAATAAGATTTGAGGGACGGATCCTGGATGTTTGAGATGTGGGGGTGGAGGAGATACTAGGGTATTCATATTATGGGATTTGGACACGGCGCCACCGTGTGCGGCGGAGATGGAAGTTAGGGTTTTGCAGATTTGGAGGAAAACAATGATGGATATGGGACGGGGAGATGAAGGAGATGACATGGTGTAAATTTGAACGTCATTGGACGCCGGCCGCCGACGGAGGCGATTTCCGGCCGGCGGCTTAGGGAGGAGGGTGGCGGAGAAGGCGTGGGTACGAGGAAGGTAGAAAATGTTCTTTAGGGTTTAAGGTTGTTAAGACAATTTTATGTGAAAATGAAAATCACATGTGGGTCGTCGGAATAGAGAAGATAGAGGGCCAGGATTATGTGACGCCAAAACGGCGTCATTTTACTAAAGGGGGGGCTGGACCGGATCGGGGTTTTTGGGCTGGACCATCAGACGTGTTTGAAGGGTTTTGGGCTGGGATTATTTGGAATTGAATTTTGGACCAAAATTTTGGCATTTTACTAAGACAACGCTTTCTTTTAATTCTTCCTTTTAATTTGTTTTCTTTTCCTTTCTTTCCCCTTTTTTATTTATTTCTTTACAAAATTAAACCTAACAAAACCTAATTTAACTCCCAAACTTAGACTAATTAAATTCTAAAAAAAATAAAGTAAGTCCTAATTTAAAAGGAAACTAAACCAAAAAATGTAAAATGTAAAATGTAAAATTTAAAATTGTGAAATGAATATTTTGTTATTTTTCTCTTATTTTACTAATATTAATTAAATAATAAAACTAAAAATATAAAATCGAATTCTAAATGCAAATGCACTATTCTTGTATCTTTTTTATGAATTATGGCAACTAAAATGCACACAAAAATACAAACAAGACACAAAATCATGCAATCAATTCCTAAAAATTCAAATAATAAAGAAAATCCTAATTCTAAGGAATTTTGTAGGAGTAATTTGAGCGTGGAAAAAATCACGTGCTCACAGCTGCCCCTCTTTGCTCGAAGACACGAAGGGTTTTCGGGCAAAGATAAATGAGCACCATGAAGGATTTTTGCCTGCTCAGCACTCCATGAGAAGCATTTTAAAAACCGTCTGACCGAACCCTTCTTCAAAGGTTGCCTACATATCCTTGGCTATAAGGGAATTAGGTTAGTATAGTTCTGGAAGGTTTGGTAGCTGGGACTACCAGGAGCTATGATTTCACTGCTGTTGTTGCTGCTACTACTTGTTGACCTCCTTATTACACCAAAAAGAAAAATCAAAGCTAAGCTAGCTATGCCTATCAACTATGAGTTACAAGATTACTATCTATAATTCTCTTGAATCTTGATCTTTAATCTTAGCTGATTTTGTTGTGGACTTCGATCTGAATCTTGATGCAGCATTGGGTCAAAACAGGATCAGCGGAACTTGTGGCTTCAATCAGGTTTTGAGCAATCCGCACCCTGGCTTGCTTCACATTTGAGTTCATTTCTTTTTTGTTCTTTTCTTCTTTTCTTGATTCTGGATTGAGACTCATTCCATTGGTCATCTCGCATCTTGTGTCTTGAGATCGACCTGCTTAACATAACAAAACAAACAAACAAACGAAATTTTTATGCCCAGTTTTCACTAGAAAAATTTCGTGAGTTAGTTGCGATACATATCTAAGCAGTCAAATTAGGATTGTGTATTCTTGTGAATGAATCCAGGTTATGCTAGAAAATGACCGCGTTATGCCGGAAAAAGAAAAAGGGTCTCGGGTTATGCCAGGAAGAAAAGAAAAAAAATCCTCGGGTTTTTCCAGGATTTGGAAAGAAAAAGCTCCCTGGGTTATGCCAGGGAGATCCTCGGTTTTTTGGCCGGGATTTGGAAAGAAAAAGCTCCCTGGGTTATGCGATGGAGATCCTCGGTTTTTTGGCTGGGATTTGAAAAGAAAAAGCTCCTTGGGTTATGCCAGGGAGATCCTCGATTTTTGGCTGTGATTTTGAAAGAAAAAGCTCCTTGGGTTATGCCAGGGAGATCCTCGGTTTTTGGCCGGGATTTGGAAAGAAAAATCTCCTTGGTTATGCCAGGGAGATCCTCGAGTTTTTGGCCGGGATTTGAAAAGAAAAAGCTCATTGGGTTACGCCAGGGAGATCCTCGATTTTTTGGCCGGGATTTGCAAAGAAAAAGCTCCTTGGGTTATGCTAGGGAGATCCTCGATTTTTTGGCCGGGATTTGGAAAGAAAAAGCTCCTTGGGTTATGCCAGGGAGATCCTTGATTTTTTTGTTGGGATTTAGAAAGAAAAAGCTCCTTGGGTTATGCCAGGGAGATCCTCGGTTTTTTTGCCAGGATTTGAAAAGAAAAAGCTCCTTGGGTTATGCTAGGGAGATCCTCGATTTTTTGGCTGGGATTTGGAAAGAAAAAGCTCCTTGGGGTATGCCAGAGAGATCCTCAGTTTTTTGGCCGGGATTTGGAAAGAAAAATCTCCTTGGGTTATGCCAGGGAGATCCTCGATTTTTTGGCCAGGATTTGGAAAGAAAAAGCTCTGTGGGTTATGCCAGGGAGATCCTCGATTTTTTGGCCTTGATTTGAAAAGAAAAAGCTCCTTGGGTTATGCCAGGGAGATCCTCGGTTTTTTGGCCGGGATTTGAAAAGAAAAAGCTGCTTGGGTTATGCCAGGGAGATCCTCAGTTTTTTGGCCGGGATTTGGAAAGAAAAATCTCCTTGGGTTATGCCAAAGAGATCCTCGGTTTTTTGGCCGGGATTTGGAAAGAAAAAGCTCCTTGGGTTATGCTAGAGAGATCCTCGGTTTTTGGCCGGGATTTGGAAAGAAAAAGCTCCTTGGGTTATGCCAGGGAGATCCTCGATTTTTTGTCCGGGATTTGAAAAGAAAAAGCTCCTAGGGTTATGCCAGGGAGATCCTTGGTTTTTTGGCCGGGATTTGGAAAGGTAAAGCTCCTTGGGTTATGCCAGGGAGATCCTCGGTTTTTTGGCCAGGATTTGGAAAGAAAAAGCTCCTTGGGTTATGCCAGGGAGATCCTCGGTTTTTTGGCCAGGATTTGGAAAGAAAAAGCTCCTTGGGTTATGCCAGGGAGATCTCCTTGGGTTATGCCAGGGAGATCCTCGGTTTTTTGGTTGGGATTTTGAAAGAAAAAGCTCCTTGGGTTATGCCAGGGAGATCCTCGGTTTTTTGGCCGGGATTTGGAAAGGAAAAGCTCCTTGGGTTATGCCAGGGAGATCCTCGGTTTCTTGGCCGGTATTTGGAAAGAAAAAGCTCCTTTGGTTATGCTAGAGAGATCCTCGATATTTTGGCCGGGATTTGAAAAGAAAAAGCTCATTGGGTTATGCCAGGGAGATCCTCGATATTTTGGCCGGGATTTGTAAAGAAAAAGCTCATTGGGTTATGCCAGGGAGATACTCAATTTTTTGGCTGGGATTTGGAAAGAAAAAGCTCCTTGGGTTGTGCCAGGGAGATCGTCTATTTTTTGGCCGGGATTTGGAAAGAAAAACTCCTTGGGTTATGCCAGGGAGATCCTCGGTTTTTTTTGCCGGGATTTGGAAAGAATAAGCTCCTTGGGTTATGCCAGGGAGATCCTCGGTTTTTTGGCCGGGATTTGGAAAGAAAAAGCTCCTTGGGTTATGCCAGGGAGATCCTCGATTTTTTGGCCGGGATTTGGAAAGAAAAAGCTCTTTGAGTCGCAGATTTCCATGAGTCGCAGGCGCAATACCAGATTTTCTTCAGCTGTAAGGGACTTAGAGGCCGGGACCCTCAAGATGGGGATGTCTTCGGATATGGGAATTGCAGGCAGAGTCATATCTGTAGACATTTCTATGCTGCCTCTTGATCTGGTGAAGTATTGATGTGATACCAGCGTACCACAACCAACCACCGTTTCTAAAAGCTAAGCTGGAGATGGCAGCAACAACGGTTAGTTTGAGACAAATAACAGATAGGTAACCGCACATTGGAGTGTGATGCCTCTATACAGTTAAATGAATATCTACATGTTTGCTACGGTTGCATGCGTCATCACGATTTTTCTCTTGTTCACTTTCGCTTTTCTTTCTCTTTTTGTTTTATTTTCTCTCATTTTCTTTTCCTTCTTCTCTTTTTATTTCATTTTCTGCTTTTTTCTTTTCCTTTGGCCATGGTTTTTTCACTTAATACCTTATTTTCTTCCTTTGTGTTTCTTTTTCTCTCTTGTTTTTCCTTTTATTTATTTCCCTCATTTTTCTCTTTTTCTCTTTTTCTTAGGATTACGATCGAATTTTATGGAGATTGCCTACGTATCACGGCCCCATATGAATCAGACCAAGCGTAGTTCTTGCAAATAAGGTAAATAAGCTAACTCTTTTTTTTTGACATTTTGAAAGAAACGCTTTAAAAGGAAAAGGGAAATATTTTTTTTTATTTTTGATTTTGACTTTTGTTTTTGTTTGTTTGAAAGAAAGACTTCTAAAAATTCCTTTTATTTTTATTGGAACTTTGGGAATTTTAGAAGTAAAAAGAAATATTTTTGTTTGAATTTTTTTTTATTTTTGATTTTGACTTTTGTTTTTGTTTGTTTGAAAGAAAGACTTCTAAAAATTCCTTTTATTTTTATTGGAACTTTGGGAATTTTAGAAGTAAAAAGAAATATTTTTGTTTGAATTTTTATTTATTTTCTCTTTTTCCAATGTGAAAGAAAAAATATATTTTTTTTTTTGGATTTTGAAAGTTGCCTATTAATTTTTGAAAGAGGGACTTTTACAAAAATATTTTGGATTTTTGAGCTAAAATATTTTTCGGACTCGATTTTTCAAAATTTGTATATATTTTTTATTTATGACAGAAAGACATCTAAGGAATAATTTAATAATTTATTTTGACCTAAAAGGAAAAAGTGGCTATTTTTTTCAAAATTTTTATTTAAGCACACAGAGACCCGGTTTTGCAGATACGACTTTTCAGCACTTCCAGTAGTGAGATTTTAAGGCTGTGCCTGCCAACCTTTTAAAAATGACTCAGGGTGGCTGTTCTTGCGAAAACAGCCTTCCAGCGCCCTTTTGGGGACATTTGGCTTATTTCGACAAGAATGGCATCACCCGACTTATTTATGACGAAAATTAAAATTTTGACATTTTTTGGCTATTTTTGCAAAAGGGAGGTTGGACCCGATGAGGGTTGCCTGCGTATCTCACATCCGGTGAGAATCAAACCAGCGTAGTCGGGCAAATTTGCCAAACTCAAAACTATTTTGAACAACAATTTTATTTCTATTTTTTCAAATATTTTTCTCTTTTTCTTTGTTGTTTTCATTTTTCAAAAATCCGGCAGCATTTCGGTACTATTTGGGCATTGGGTTTTTCAAAACAAATGGTCACCCTCACTTAGTCCTAACACTGCTTATTTTTCTCTATTTTCACTCACTTAGACAAGCCGGTCAACATGCAAAGCCGAGCAAATAAATGCGCAAGTAGCACGTAAGATGCATCAGGATGGTCAATTCATTTCAGGTCACCTGTCCTAGACGGACCCAACCCCTGTGTTGAGTGCCCTAAGTCAAATGCACGTGATGCAAACAAATGTCCTACTTGGGATCCGGCATGAGTTTTTGTTATTCTAGGTTTAAACCCTAGGTTTATTGATCTAGACCTGGCTTACCCGAGCGGACAACTCGAGCCGAGGGGGAGGCAGCGTACCGAGGATACAGAACTTATCCAACCTCGTTCTAAATTGGGAAAGACTCTAAAAAGAAGAGAAGCTACATGAAGTTCACCCTTCTCCATGATGTTGAAGACTTAGAGAGAGGAAGGGATTCACGACAGTTTATATACAATTCAACAAATATCAAAGCGGTAAAACATTTAGCACATATAGCATGGAACATGTAGAAAAATCAGATAAAGCCAAATATAACAATTGTACTAAGCTCGAATTCTTGAACCCTGAATCGGAATTCTGGGTTTGTGTCCCCAGCAGAGTCGCCAGAGCTGTCACGCCTCCTTTTTTACACACCTACCCCAAAGGGTAATGTATAAAGGTATTTTTCCATTTAAAGTGACATTATTCGAAATGAGATTTTTTTATTTTTTAGAGTCGTCACTTGGGATAGTATTGGCTTTTGGTGTCTCAAGTCATCGGTTTAACATGAATCCCAAATCGACGAAAACTTCGACTTCCCAATTGGAGTCTGCGAATCAGAAATTCTGAATAAGGAATTCTGTTCACCCAAGGGAATGTGTTAGGCACCCCCGGATCCCGTGGTTCTAGCACGGTCGCTTAAATTATTATAAATGGCTAAAATTTGGTTTTTATATATGTTCCAACCTATAATGCAATTTTTAGATCATTTACCGCTTTTAGTTAATTTTTTAAAGAAAGTGAACGTCGTTTAAAAATATATTTTTGGATCACGTCACATGAAATGCACCCGGATCCTCGACACATTCTTATTCGACATTTTTGGATTTGGATTTGGGTTGCATGAAATGCATACCCGTGTTTAAGAAGGTAAAATTATTAAAAAAGCGCTTAAAGCGACTAATGGGTTATTATCTTTGTGGAGGGCTGTGAAATTCGCTAAACGGCACGCCCCGAATTCTAAGTATTTTTATCAGCATTTAATGAGGCCCCGCAATTTATGTATTTTTGTTTGGCGAGGCTCATCTCAATTTTATTATTTAAAGGCCAACCTAAAGCAAACTATGATTTTTTATTTTTTTTTTCTTAAAGGGCCTAATTAATTTACATTTATAAATTCGAGCCTCGAGTTCAAGTCCGAATTCAAGCAAAAGGGAGGACCCTCTTAATTTGAACCTGCTACCTAACTCGAAAGCCTAAATTCATATTGCAAATTAATTCTCATATTCCTAATATAATTTTTTAAGGGGTTTTTGACTTCTAGCATTTGGCCCAAACATGAAGCAATTCGGTCACGAGCTGGGCAGTCTATGTCCATGAAACAGCCAAGCTTTGGGCTCAAAATGAGCCCAATTCCAAAATGAGGCAAGAAAATCAGGTAGGCCTTCAGCTGTGGTGTACGTTGGGCCTATGTTGATGGTCCAAATATTTACAAACCAAGCTAAGTCAATGCTCATATTCACATGTCAATTAATGCTCAATTTATGAATTAGCACTTAATCTAGAATTGTGATAGGCCTTCAGACTTAATTCATGTACTTCTCAAACAACTCAAGTATAGACTAAAACAAAAAAACTGAAAATCAACACAGGAAATCGTGACTATTATAATGTTACTATTATATCCAACAAAACATTTGATATGGAATCCTAAGCATTTGTATTACCTAATATTGCAGCTCAAGCTGATACTGTGAAATTCCGATTAACACAGTACTATAACTAAAATTTGTTGTGCTAAACGAGTATTATTGAATATCCTACTTGTACAATTTCTGAAGGAAGTGAAGAGAATGGTCCAATAGCTCAAATTAATAACAGTTCAACAATCCCAATTATACACATGGAATTAACTCATGACAAACTTAACAGTCTACAGGCAGTCCTAGTTATACAGTCCACAATCTGTCCAATTTAATTACAAAACAAGTCTAAACAGCTCTGATTAACACACATAGTCCTATCTAACACTAATACATATTTGTTTAAATGAAACTACAACTACCTATTAACCTAGTAATGGAAACAAAAACAGATTTGTATGGTAGAACTGCTTCATCATTTGGATTTCACAAGTGTTCATATACATTGAATGAAACTTCATGCCATTAGGGATTACAAATGTACCTGGAATTGAGCAAAGTAAAAGAAAGGAGTCAGCAACAGATTTGAGTTTGCAAACAGATTCAAACAGCAATACACAGCAGTAGAGGGCTCAATTATAAACCCAGCAGCAGTATCAATTGCCCAGGACCAGTTTTAACCCTTAAATTACTCGAAAAAGCTTGAATTCACATCAAATCAACTTGAATTTAGCCCAGTAACACTCAGAAGAAATCAGCAATAAGATATTGAGCTAGAAAGCCTAAATCAACAAGTAAAAATGTAAAATATCCTAAGGTTTTCAATGTAACTGTTTTTTTCGATATTTTGAAAGTTTTCTGTTGTTTTTGGGGTTTTTTGGGCAGAAATTAAGATCTAGAAGAAAATTTGAACTATATGAATGCAGATTTTTAACTTCCTTAGGTTTTGAAGTTCAAATTTGAACTTCAGAACTTCAGAATAGGATTTGGGGGGAAAATTAAAAGCTGGAATATTTTTGGGGAAATTTTCAGAGGTCTAAAATTTTGGAAATTTTCAGAGTTCAAAACATGTTTATGAAGGCACTAGGCCTGCCTTTTATAGGCAAGAAAGAGGGCAGAATGTTCTGGAAGTTTTTACTCATTTTCCCCCCATTTTATTTTCAGAAATTACTTACTAATCCTAAAGTTTTGACTTGTTTCTCAAGTTACTGCTTTCAAAATGCTGAAACTTACACTAAAACCCCTTCTAGAAGGATCTAGGGTGTTCTAGTTTTGTTTTCTACCTATGGAATACCTATACTACCCTCACTTCTATTCTGGAATTACTGAGCCTTAACAAATTGACCCATTTTAGGTGCCCAAACTACCCCTGATTACCCTTGAAATTACTAACCTTATCTCAACTAACCTCAGCCCCTTTTACCCTACCTACATACTATCAGCTATAACCAATAATCCACGTAACTAGGGTTAAATTCAAGGTTCACAATCAGACAGTCCCTTAAAATCAAAACAACTGGACAGATAAAATTAATTATGAAATTAAACCTACCAATGAAATTCTCTTGACAGCTAAATCAAATTGCAGGGTTAAAACACAAAATCAAACTCTTGGAAACTTAAAACTATTATCAGTTAAACTAATGAAGAAAAACACATTTAAACATGCTGAAACCCCAAATATAAGGCATTTAACCCTAACTGAATTAACCAATGAAACAATTATTATTATTGATTAACAGAAGATCAAACCATTCAGAAGCAGGCCTACGCACTCAACATTGATTCAGATAAATTGAGGACGAATAAAATCAAACTCTATATTACCTAATCAGAAAAAGAAGACAAACATGAAGAAACAATTAACTTGAATAATGAAGAACAAGGTAAAGGAAACTTACTCATTAAAAAAAACCTAAGATTCTGCTCCCCATTTAACTTTAACAATCTATCAGTTCTGGTGAGACTTGAATGCTTCTGAGGATGAGTCTGTTATGAAGAAAGTGAGGCTTTGGGGGAACTTAGGGTTTGACCGAAGTTTGATCTGACATTTGAGAAGCTCCAATAGGATTTGAGGGACGGAGCCTGGATGTTTGATATGCGTGGGTGGAGGAGATACTAGGGTATTCATATTGTGAGATTTGGACACGGCGCTGCCATGTGCGGCGGAGATAGAAGTTAGGGTTTTGCAGATTTAAGGTGTTTTGGTTGGGATTTGGAGGGAAAAAATGATGGATATGGGACGGGGAGATGAAGGAGATGACATGATGTAAAGTTGAACTTCATTGGACGCGGGCGGCCGGCGGAGGCGATTTCCGGCCGGCGCTTAGGGCGGAGGGTGGTGGAGAAGGCGTGGGTACGAGGAAGGTAGAAAATGTTCTTTAGGGTTTGAGATTGTTAAGATAATTTTATGTGAAAATGAAAATCAAATGTGGGCCATCGGATTANGGGGGGGGGGGGGGGGGGCTGGACTGGATCGGGGTTTTTGGGCTGGACCATCAGACGGAAAATGTTGGCATTTTACTAAGACCATGCTTTCTTTTAATTCTTTTTTTATTTGTTTTCTTTTCCTTTCTTTCCCCTTTTTTATTTATTTGTTTTATTTATTTCTTTACAAAATTAAAACTAACAAAACCTAATTTAATTCCCAAACTTAGACTAATTAACTTGTAGAAAAATAAACTAAGTCCTAATTTAAAAGGAAACTAAACCAAAAAATGTAAAATGTAAAATGTAAAATTTAAAATTGTGAAAGGACTATTTTGTTATTTTTCTCTTATTTTAGTAATATTAATTAACTAATAAAACTAAAGATATAAAATAGAATTCTAAATGCAAATGCACTATTCTTGTATCTTTTTTATGAATTTTGGCAACTAAAATGCACACAAAAATACAAACAAGACACAAAATCATGCAATCAATTCCTAAAAATTCAAATAATAAAGAAAAATCCTAATTCTAAGGAATTTTATAGGAGTAATTTAAATATGGCAAAAATCGCGTGGTCACAGACAGTGTATGTCAAGTAAAAATGGTACTCGAATAAAGACGAAGAGACCGTCGCGTGAGAGTACGCTGGTCAAAAAATACAGTAAAGTTCCAAGAACAATATATAGAAGGGGGACTCTTCCTCTCAACTCGGTCTCTAACAATTTCCTCTTGTAAAGGATGTAAACTAATATTTCTTTCTTCTTATCAAAGATGGATGGTAACTTCAAGTAATCGAGAATGTTCCTAATCTTCATTCATTATCTCGCTTAGGGGTGTTCATAAAAACCCGAAAATCCAAACCAAATCGAAAACCAAACAAAACCGATCAAAAAAATCGATACTTTTTAGTTTGGTTTGGTTTTGGTTTTGAATTTTAAAAACCGATCAAACTTGGTTTGGTTTTAGTTTTAATAAAGAAATAACTGAAAAAACGGAACCAAACTGACTATAGGAGTAGCTATTTTAAATTTATTATTACACCTATATATATGTATATTTTTATACAAAGTTTCAAAAAAATTATGGTGAATGTTAATCGTTTGCAATTTTAGTACAATTTTTTACCTTAATATTCTAGTTTGATTGGTATTTTTCTTTTGTTAAGTATAAAAATTTATTTCATATTAAAAAAATATATTTTTAGTTGGGTCCTTAAATTATTCATCACTATTTGATTCAATTATCATCAATATATTTTGGTAAATAATAGATTTCTCAAAGGGCAATTGATTTGATAGTATAAGTTGAAAATGTGGTCGCTGGAATATGTTTTTGGTAGTATATATCTTATATTTAAGAAAAACCCGATAAATAACTGAGAAAACCGTAAAACCGTCAAAACCCGACATAAACCGAATCGAGAAAAAATCGACTTAATTGGTTTAGTTTGGTTCTAATATTTGAAAAATCGACTTACATGGTTTGGTTTATTTTTTGAAAAAAACCGATCCAAATCAAACCATGAAGTTGATTATGCTTGGCTAAGATTTTTCTCTTCTCATCATTAATTGATTTAATCAAAAGGTTTAATACTTTTTAGTCAAATAATGCGCAAGCTAGTAAAAAAAACCCCCAACAATGATAAATCAGACAACAAAAGAGACATATATCAAAAGAGACGACCCAAAATCCCTCTAAAGGAGTCGTGATGGCACATAGTGTCTAAATTAGGTAAGCCTAACATTTGCAGAAATAACTTTAATATTCATTAACTTCAAATAAAGTAACTCTCAATAAATCATCATTCCCAAAATCGGTGGTACAAGCCATAAGCCTTTCAAAGAGTAATTATACAAAATAAATACAACATTGTTCCAGAACGAGAAGGAATCAATACCTGAGGCCTGCGAACGCAGCAACAGATTACCATGAGTATCCATCGCGATGACCCGCATAGCTACTATCGATCAATACCTGAATCTGTACACAAAAATGTACAGAAGTGTAGTAAGATCACACCGCAGTAGTGCCCAGTAAGTATCAAGACTAACCTCGGTGGGGTAGTGACGAGGAATAGTCAAGACACCTACTGTCAAATGAAATAATCAGGATATGATAATACAACATCGAGATAAAGATAACGAGGTAACATCAATAGCGGAAAAAAATCAAAATACCAACAGTAAGAACCATAAAGGGAGAACACGAGTAGCAACGAACGGTAACCAAGTAAATCAACACTGACATAATAGGAATAGAGACAAGTAAGAATGTATTCAATTAAAGAATGAGATGCCAACTCAATATATCACATCATGTCTAATACACAATCCCGACCACCTCAATCCTCGGTTTCTCATATCATACTCTTAACTTCTAAACCTTCTGCACGCATGGCACCTTGTGGCCCCATGTTTTCCATCTCACTTTTAACAAGGGAATTCACATTCTATACAATACATAATGTCCGTATAATGCACTCAATATGTCCAATAAGTCTCATTTACCTAATATAAGTAAAATTACCATTTCTAAACTAATTGGGAAAGCGAGCGAGAAAAGATGAAATTGTTTCTTTTGAAATCATTTGAGTAAAGAAAGTACCCCTTTTAATTTAAAAATACAACATTGAATGACTTATTACCTTTAGAAAGAGATTTAATAAGTTAAAACTTAGTAGAAATTTCTTTTTAAGTAAAACACAACCTCATACGGTTTATGAGGAGTATAATTGAGAAACTAATTGAATTACTGTCACACCTCCTTTTTCTACTCATTACACCTCGGGAAGAGATATAGTAATAAAGGAGTTTTTCTAATTAAAGGACAATCGAAACGGGATTCGTTTATTAAGAGATTCAGAGTCGCCACTTGGGAGATTTATGGTGTCCCAAGTCACCGGTTTGAATCCCGAATCGAGGAAAGGGTTTGACTCTGTATTACAGTCGCGAACCAGAAATCCAGGTAAGGAATTTTGTTAACCCGGGAGAAGGAGTTAGGCACTCCCGAGTTCCGTGATTCTAGCACGGTCGCTCAACTGCTATATTTGGCTAAATTTTGATTTTTATACATGTTAAACCTATAGTGTAATTTTCTTAGAATTATTTACCGCTTTTAGTCGATTATTAAGAAAGTGAACGTCGTTTAAGAACGTGTTTTCGGATCACGTCACATAAAATGCACCCAGATCCTCGACACACTCTTATTCGATGTTTTGGGATTTGGATTTGGGTCGCATGAAATGCACACCCGTATATAGGAAAGCAAAATTATTAAAGAATGCGCCTAAAGCGACTAACGTGTTATGAACTTTACGGGAAGCCATGAAAATTCGCTAAATGGCACGTCCCGAATTCTAAGTATTTTAATATAAGTATTTAAAGAGGGACACGCAATTTATGCATTTTATTTGGTGTGACGCACCTCGAATTATTTTAAAGGCCAACCTGAAGAGACTATGATTTTCTGTTAAGTGTTGTCTCTAGAAGGGCCCTAATTAATTAGCATCGTTAATTACTATTATTAGAAAACCTTCCGCGGAAGTCGAGCTTCAAACTCAGGTCCACACTTGAACAAGAGGAAAACCTCCTAATTCAAATATGCTACCTAGCTTGGAAGACCCAAAACCCGTATTACTATTAAGAAAAAGAAAGATCGAAGTTGAGAACGCGTACTCTGAATTAATTTAGAATCACGGTCATGTTACGCGAACGTATACACAACCACAATCTTTAATATCTACCTTGCGCTACCTTGATATATTAAACCAATAATAATCAAATTGGACACATTCATCACATCACAACGCCAAAACAAAGGCAAATGAAAATAGAAATTTAGTTCGATACTCTACTCTAATCCCAGTTGACCAAATGGTCCAAATATACTTTATAATAGCAAATTCCAACCTGTATCTAAAAATCCAAACGTTCACATCCCCTTACAAATGTTAATAAACAGAAAATAGCGTGAAACAAATCATGTAAATTATGAATAAAATAAGAAAAAAAAGAAAATTAAATGAAAGAAGAATAATAATTAAAACAAACCAAACAATCAGTACCTATTTACAAGAAAATTTCGCACAAAGGAAACTATGATTCCAATTTAACAAACTTAAGACACATTTGAAGCTAATCATAAGAAAGACTAAATCAAGCTCGTATAGAAATATAAAGAAAATCAATTCACTTTCCACATGTTACACAAAATCGAAGACATACACATCATATGCTTAAGAATTGAAATTTTTTAAAAATACAGTAAAAAAAACAAACCTTCGTGGTGGTTGCCGAGAAGAAAATCGACTCGAATCAACAAAAAGGACAGAGCGAGAACCTCAAACGGACCGATCTCAGCTCAAAACCCACATCGATCCAATTTCTGCTCAACCATATGGTTTCAACAATTCTCAAGAGTTTCTACCCATCTCCATTTTGTACTCTTATGAAAATATTATCTTTTAGAAATTGGAAGAAGGTTTCTACGGTGCTGGTTATGGGGTCAAGCGGTGGCTGCTTAGGTTTCTTAAGGTTTTTGGTCCACGTTTTCTGAGAGGAAGCTCAAGGTCTCTCGTTTTGGGGTATTCCTATGCTGAAAACGGTTGGAGAAGATGAATTGAGTGGGGGAAGGGGTCGCAGCCCTTTTTCCTGATTTTCAGT